>JABBMZ010000033.1:0-240178 GCA_013403795.1 Teratosphaeria pseudoeucalypti
CTCATCCCGCCCCCACCCTCCGGGCGCTCCTCCGCCTCGTCCCGGCCCCCACCCCGCCACCCCAAACTCCAAGACTACACCTTCCGCTCCCTCTACGAGATGCTGGCCGACGAGCGCTCCGCGCGCCGCAACCTCGAGCGCCAGCTCCGCGGCCTGCGCGCCGAGATCCACGACCTCTCGCACCAGGTCTCGTCCGTGCAGCACTCGCAGCGCAGCAGCTCCTTTGGGGCGCCGCAGTCGGTCGTCGTCGATGTGCAGGACCCCATGGTCGGGTCGAGTCGGTTGCAGCGGTTGTTGGTCGATGATGAGGAGGGGTTGGGCGGTGGAGTCGGGAGTCGGTTTAGTGGGAGTGAGAGTGGGGTTGGGGAGTCGGGGTCGCGGGAGAGTTTGGCGATGATGAGGGAGGGGGAGGGGGGGATGTTTTGAGGGGTGGGTTCTCTTTTTTTGCGTTTGGGTTGGGATGCAGGGTATGTCGTGATGTGTTTACGGCCGATGTATGGGTTTTTTTTTTCTTTTTCTTTTTTAATGCCGTCTCCTTTTTTTTTTTTTGGTGGTGTGGGAAAGTTGTTGTGGATGATACCCTGTAGAGTAGCGTATTGTATTTGTATTGTATCGTCTTTCTATTTCTCTGGTGCCTGGATTTGTATTGTACGTACGGCTGGCTAGAGAGATACTTGTGTCCTAGATACAGTATACTGTCTCATCGTCTCGCAAGGGATCAGGCTAGGGCCGCGCGTGGTTCTCCATCTCTTATGCTTCTTGTCATGATTGTTATTCGAGAGCTTCACAGCTGCTATGCGACTACACGCTATGTCTCGAGATCTGTATAGTTAGGATCACCTCTTCTAGCGACGCAGACGGTGGATCTGGGGATTTCCCTGACCAAGGCGGATCTGAGTCTTGATGGGAGGGGAGGAGGGAACGCAGGAGGTTCATGTAGATGCAGATGCGCGTTGTCTTACTTTCTCGATGCGATCTGCAGGATGATCTACACCCTCTAGCGTTCCAGCCGTAGCGATCGGAGAAGGACTGGTAGGCCTGGTTCGACTTGGTTTGCCGTCTTTTGTGCGGTGATTTGCTCTACGGTGCAGGTGCAGGACATGGCGGATCAGGAGGGCGAGGCGGTGCGGGGGAGGGAAGAGGCTCCCGCGGGTCGTGGGTGATGGGGTGGCGCGGTGGATGGAGGTGGTGCCGCTCGTGGCGTGGGGGATTCGCGAGTCCGGTGCATTGGGAGATGGGGATGGCGGTGCGGGTGGCGAGTCTGGTCCTCGCTGGGGTTGTCTGTCTGATACTGCGGAGGGTGGGGGTTGATACGAAGACGTATGGGGGGTACAATGCCTGGATGGCGTTGGTACATGCTGTGGCAGGAGGGGGAGTGACTGGTTGGTCGTGTGGAGTAGGTCTAGATGCTGCCATCCAGACACGTAACGAGACGTTGACCCAACTCTGGTGGCGCTGGGGGTCGATGTCAACGCCGATGCATAAGGACCTGCATGTTATGATGAGATATCGATAATCACCCGGGTGATAATGCTATCCTCATAACATTCCATCTCCCTGCAAATCATCATAATGGTGGAGTGGTAGAAAATGATCATGGGTCGACGCATATCATATGGGACCCCTGAGCTGGTCTGGATGCCGGATAGCGGGCTATGCTAACCATGATAAGGTGCAGGTGGTTCCAAGTGAACCCTCCATCGCACGTGTCATGGCCGGATGATAATAATAATAATAATAATCAGACGGCCACGACTACGACTACACCACCCACTGCATGACTGCATGTGTCTCCCTCCCCCCATCATCTGCCCTCCCCCCCGCCATCCAGCCTGATCATCCTCCCCACCGCACCGTCCCGCTCGTCCCGCCTGATCGTCCGTCCGCCTCGCCCTCATCCTCATCCTCCGACTGCCACTGGGTGCGTGTGAGCCGCCACCACCCCCCCGTCATCCCAGCAGCAGGTCAGAAGACGACGATCGGTCAGGCGGGCACTGCAAGAGGGGGAGAGGAAGAGGAAGAGGAAGAGGAAGAGGAAGAGGAGGAGGAGGAGGAGGAGGAGGAGGAAGAGGAAGTGGAGGGGTGGGGCTCTCGGCACGAGCGAGGCGCGCATCCAGACACAGAGGCACCCGCCATGCCCTCCGACCTCCACTCCGACGGTCGTCGGCCTTCCGCCGTCGCCCACCACCACTCGACCCCCTTGCTGGCCGGCGACAAAGCCCGCGCCGAGCCCTCCCCGCCCGCCGCGCTCCACCACCGCCGCAGTGCGCGCTTCCGAGAGCGGGACCCCGAGGCCATGGCCCACGCCGCGACCCGGAAGCGGTACACCTACGCCGCCGGCTTCCTGGCCCTGAGCCTCGTCACCTTCGCCATCCAGACCGAGACGGCCGTCTACATCCAACACGACCTGAAGTGGAACAAGGCCTACTGCATGCTCTACCTCACCCACGGCTCCTGGTCCCTGCTGTGGCCCGCCCAGCTGCTGGTCCTCCGCCTCCAGAAGCTCCACCAGCCCTGGCCCGCCTTCTGGCGACGACACGTCCAGCTCGTCACCCAGACCGCCCAGATGGTCGAGCACCAGCAGCTCGCCCTCCCCCCGGCCCTCCAGAGACGCAGCCCCTGGCCCTACTTCGCCCGCACCACCGCCTTCGTCACCTGCGCCCTGACCGTCGCCGGCGGGAGCTGGTACGTCGCCGTCGACATGACCACCGCCTCCGACCTGACCGCCATCTACAACTGCTCCGCCTTCTTCGCCTACGCCTTCGCCGTCCCCATGCTGGGCGAGCGGCTCCGCGTCTCCAAGGTCGTCGCCGTCGCCGTCGCCATCCTCGGCGTCCTCGTCGTCGCCTACGGCGACACCCACTCCACCCCCAAGCACGGCTCCAAGTCCGGCTCCGGCTCCGGCGGCCCCAGCGCCCCCGCCGACGACGAGGCCGCCAACCGCGCCCTCGGCAACCTCGTCATCGGCGTCGGCAGCGTCCTCTACGGCTTCTACGAGGTCCTCTACAAGAAGGTCGCCTGCCCCCCCGCCGGCTGCAGTCCCGGCCGCGGCATGGTCTTCGCCAACACCTTCGGCAGCATGATCGGCCTCTTCACCCTCACCGTCCTGTGGATCCCCCTCCCCATCCTGCACGTCCTCGGCATCGAGCCCTTCGCCCTCCCGCGCGGCGAGGCCGCCTGGATGCTCGCCCTCTCCGTGCTCGCCAACGCCACCTTCTCCGGCTCCTTCCTCGTCCTCATCTCCCTGACCTCGCCCGTGCTGTCCAGCGTCGCCGCCCTCCTGACCATCTTCCTCGTCGCCCTCTGCGACCAGATGCTGCCCCCGCCCCTGTACCATCGCCTGACCGGCGCCGCCATCGCCGGCGGCCTGCTGATCATCGGCGCCTTTGTCCTGTTGAGTTGGAGCACCTATCGGGAGATGGGCGACGAGTTGGTCGAGGAGTTTGTCGAGGATTCGGACGCGAGTGAGGCCGAGGAGGAGGATGGTGTCTGAGATTTCCGCTTGGATCATGTGGTTTGCCGAGATTTGGTGGGGACTTGATGGGTAGGATGGTTGGGTTTTTCCTTGTCAGGGGGGCTTCGTGATGGCATGCATGGTGTTGGTGGCATAGCGGGTGCAAGGCTAGATACTAGATTTCTTTGTGTTGACGAATCGCATTTTCTTTTTTCCCTTCTTTCTCTTCCTCGTCGAGGTCCTTGGTCTCTGACGGGTTCCGGTAATGGCCACAGTCCCTCATGCTCTGGAACGACGCTGGTGACGAAAGGAAAAAAACACCCATTTGAAGCACGTGAGGCTAATTTCTCGAAAGCTAGATTACACGAGCATCCTGTCTGGACTCACTTGGCCTCCGCTTTTTCCTCTAGACTGGGGGCGTGTAGGGATATATGTGGGGTCGTAGGAGGTGGTCGTTCCTTTCCCCCTTTCCTTTGCCCTCAGAATCTCCTCCTAGTCGATCATGCGGGGGATGTAGGTGTCGGGCTCGGGCGTGGGGTGGGTTGCTGGTTCTCTTAGAGGCGCGACTGGTGTTTCGGTTGGTGAGGTGCGAGGGGGTGGGATGTCGGGTGTTTCTCCCGCGCCGAGCAGCGTATGTGGTTTTCGTGGGAGGGGGGTGTGGAAGGTCCGTCCGGACTCAGGTTCGTTATGCCCATCGTCGCTGGTTTTGGATTGAGGTTTTTTTCGGTTTTTGTTCTCCGGGGGGGGGGGGGGTTTGTTTTGGATGGGTGGTGGAGATGTTTGGGGGGCTTTGGCGCGGGATTGTGGGCCGGTGGTTGGTGGATGGGGGGCAGGTATGGGTGGCGATGGGGTGGAGTGGGCGAGGGGCGAGGGCGGTGGACACGCGTGATAGGGATGGGGTTGGGAGGGTTCTGGGCGGCGGTCGGTGCATGTGATGGGGAATCAAGGGGGAGGGGTCGTGGGTGGTGGCCGAATATTCTGTATCGATCGAGTACATCACAGCTTGATCCCACTCCCAAGTGATGCGACCACGGCAGCCAGTCGCCAGCAAGTACGAGCGCAGAGCAGCCAACCCCCCACCGCATCTCTGGGCCCAATACCCGCTCTATATGACGGTCAACCACCATCCTCACTCCAATCAACAGCGAGTACCGATGCGGTAAGCACCCATAACCTAGTGGTTAACCACGCCTCTCCCCTCAACCCCCTCCCCCTCCCCCCCTTCCCCAATCGAACTCCAAACTAACAGATTCTAGCTGCGTGAATAAGACAGACGACGATCTAGGACCCCCGTCCGCGCCCTATCCAGGGTAAATCGCCCAGATCCGTAGAAGAAGCGAGAAACAGATCTACCCTCCACGACTAGACTACATTGGATCGAAGCATTCGAGATCTCGGCGCCCCCTGAATGAATTCCTGGATTGCGTGCACTCTCGAGTCCCGTCGCGACCTAGCTGCTCGATGATGAAGCGGCAGGCGAGTCCGCATGAGGGGAAGTGTTGACATGAGAGAAATCTCCGTGCGTTGTCCTGCTGGAATCGTCTCGTGTGATCATCTTGTACCGCTGACTGCCTTGGTCTTGGCAGCAGGCATAGCTTCCATGGCGATGTGACATCGAGGCTGCCCCCCCCAGACGCCTTGATCTTTGAGCTGTCGGTCAAGCATGACGAGTAAGACTGTGGTACGAACCGCAGCTTCAGCAGTGACGGCCGCGTCTCGAAGGACTTTCGGCGGTGAAGGAGAAACTGGATCTCGTTGGTGCCGTTGGGACCCCGTCCGTCATGATATGCTCCAAGACGAGAGCATGCTGTACGAGCCTTAATAAGGCACAACGAGGTATATACAGAATCCCGGACCACCCCGAAACACCAACGCTGGAACGCTCAAACTGCCAAAAAAACTCCACCAGATCAAAAAGAAAAAAAAAAATCCCCCTCGTCGTCTCAATCCTCACAACGCAGTCCCGACCATGATGTCCCTCCCATCTCCGGCCCGCACAGCACTCCCATCCGTCCACGCATGATACCTCGGACTCGCCATGCCGACATCCAAGATCAGATCGTCCCCTCTCCTCCGCGGCGTCAATTTCGGCTCCCAGAGCGGACTCTGGAGCACGACCTCCTGCGTGATCTCCACACCTTCACGGCCGTGCCCAGCGTCGATGTTCGCATATCGGAGGACTTTCGGCCCGGGGCTGATCATCTCGGGGGGGAGGAGGCCGTTCGGGGCACTACGGAAGGCTTGCGGGGTGGTGGTCGTGCTGGCCGCGGTGGGTCTGAGTGGGTATGCCGGTCGGCCGTAGCCTTTCAATGGTGACTCTGTTCGGCTTCCTGCTCGTTTGCGCTGGCCGGAGGAGGGGTCGGTGCTGGGTGCTTCTTGCGCTTGCGGGGCTGGACGGACGCCGCTGGACTTGCTGCTGGTCCTCGAGTGCGACGTGTCGATGACGAGCTTCTTCTCGCATTCTGGGCTGTCACCTCGACGCCGGGACGCTAGCGTCGTGCCAGTGAGGGGAGAGACTTCCGGGTTCTGTCGCTCGGGAGTCCTCCAATGCTTTGACTCGATGCTCCGTTGACGGCGATGTTCAAGTTGTAATTGGCTTGGCAGTCCAGCTCGACCATCAGGTGGCGCATGTCTCGGGGAAGCTTGCGCAGGAGGTGTCCGCGGAGGCCAGCGTGCTGGATCACGATGCGGGGTGCGTCTCGTGGACAATTGCGCCGGTGGCGATCTCGGGACAGCCTGGTTCGAGCTTCTTGGGATCTTGGGATACTTGATCGCTGCGATGGGACTATGCTCCGCCACCGGACTCAGCTGCTTGTCTTCTTCCGGCGGTGTTGGCTCGTCGGGATCCGTCGACTCAAAACTGGTATTGGAACCGGTAGAGTACGGTCGTTGCCCTACCACCCGTGGCGGCAGGGTAGGTTTGGTGATGGTGATGATTGCCGGCGGCGATCGCACCTGATGCTGCGGCTCGAGTGAGATCGGCGTTAGTGGCGAGCCGAGCGGGTTTGATGTTGGCGGGTCAGGGCTAGGCACGGTGATGTCCGTCCTGGCCACTTGCGAACCGGCCTCCGGGCTGGCGTAATAGCTCAACAGATCACTCGCAGCCGTTGACGTGCCAGACTTGGCTTTCGAACTTCTCGTCTCCAAACGCTCGACTGCGGACATTCCAGGGGAAAATGTAGGAGGGGGCAGCTGTCGTGGCGGTGTGGATACATAGAAATTCGATGACGGTATCTTGTTCGTACTTCTTGCTCGCTGTGGCACGTCTAGAGACAGAGAAGGCCGTCTAATCTCGTCAGGAGATTTGGTGTATTGGTCCGCATAAATGGGCGCTCGGGACGTAGGACGGATTTGCTTCCCCGGCAGTGTCAACGTCCTCGGAGGCGCACGTGGTATTGGCGGTGTCTGCTGAACTGGCATTCGAGAGTATCTGTCCTCTTCAAAAACGGTCGCGGGCGACTTGGTACTCAAAGGTCGAGGCCATATGGTCTGTGGACGTTGTGGAGGTGTCGGTCCAGGTTTGTCCGGCAGCAGTTTCGACAGCGTACGCATACTCTCGTCGCTGCGCTGGACGGCGAGCGTCGACGGGCGTCTCTGTCCTGTCAGGCGTGCCACCGTCTCCGGATCTGACGGGATCACTGGGAATCGAGTGTTGGCTCTGTTATGGCTTTCCGGCGATCTCTTCCTCCCATCAACATGACCGCTTGGTGGCCACCTCACATGGGATTGAGCAAGGCCAGGAGGCAAGAAGCGCGGCGGTGCGTCGTCTACAAAGTCATACGAGTCCATTCTCTTTGATTTCCGCGCCTTTTTCTTTCGGCACTGCATGATGCAGTAGATGAGCGCGATAACGGCAGCCATTCCAGCAAAAGCTGCGATGCTGACACCCACCGCTTGACCGACGCTCAGAGTGGTTGATGTGCTGAAAGGACTGGCGGTCGCTGCTGCGACCGATGCCTGTGACGGGATAGCTGAGACTCGGCTCGAACTTGACGTGGCGGTCCTCGACGAAGCCGCTGAGCTCGATGGCGTGATACTAGCCGTGACTATGGCAGTGCTGGGGCCGCTTGTAGCAGAAGCTGTCGCAGTCGTTGCAGGCACCGTGAGGGTGCTATGTGTCGCCGAAACAGCGCTGGTTTGGGATGAGCAGATGCCGTACACCGCCTCCTCTTGTGGTGTCGTTTTGGTGGCACAACTGCTTTCGTAGCATATATATGCCAATTCACCGAGGGTGTAGCCCTCGGAGCTGTAATGTGAGCACATGCAGTCAAAGCCGTTATCAGGACAGCTGCTGCTGTACTCTTGGTCGATATAAGTCCGTAGACATTGCTGGGCACATGATGGCACCGCATCTTGTCGCTGGTCTGGCAGATCGCGTTGTTGCACATTCCGCAACGAGGGCACTGCTGTGGTTCGTGCTTGTTGCTGGGTGTCTCTGTCGTGATGGATATCATCCGTAGCTTCCGAAGCGGCTCGCTGCTGTGAAGATATTGTGGGCATTGCAGCCGTAGAACTACTGTACCCTCTCCTATCATGACCCAAGATTCAAGGCGTCGCCCAGAGATCGAACTCGTGTTCTAGAGAGCGTCTGCGGATATTAAGTGGAGGAGGCAAAGGCATATTACAGCTGAACCAGCAGCCAGGATCAATTGTCCAAGAGAGAAGAATAAGCAAGGAAACACGAAAGACGCCAAAGAAATGAGCAACAACACGACGGCAGAGACGAGATGAGAGGGGGGAGAACCTGGACGGAAGGCGGTTCCCATCTGTATCAAGTATGGTGGAGGCGAGATGTTAGATCCTGCCCGTTGCCGCTGGCGATGCGTCATGGTACGTGGGAGAAGTCCGCCGTGGTGCTCTAAGCGCTCGATTCGCTGCCATGCACCAGACCTGTATGACTGTGTATGGCGAGTGGGGATATGGTTTGGCGGAGGTGATGTTGTCGACAACGGCCGGCGGCTAAGATGTGGCGGTGCATCAAATCACGTGCGTGGGAGGATGGAAAGCCTCCCGAGTCCCGTGACCCGTCACTTTAATGTTCCCATCAAACGCCGTCTCGTCTGTCGTCGGCTTGTGAAGAGTCGGGCCTTCGAGAAGGAATTGATGGACATCCTCCGTCTCCGTCCATTGATACATTGATGGCCATTGCTGAGCATCTGGTGTCTGCGGTTAATCGATGATGGTTGATGATGGGTGATGATGGGTGATGATGGGTGATGATGGTTGATGATGGTTGATGCTGGTTGATGCTGGTTGATGATGGTTGATGATGGTTGATGATGGTTGATGATGGTTGATGATGGTTGATGATGGTTGTGATGATTGATGATGATGGCGGTGACCCTGGAGTACTGGTAATCCTAATGAATTCAAGAGGCACACATTAATCAAGGTATTGCGCATAATTAATCAATAAAGAAGAAGCCCCAAAAGCAAACCCCCCACCACTAGCGTCTCATCGTCGCCGGCGAGCCCCCACTGCCCAGGAGTGATCGGGGTGTGAAGTCATGGCCAGCAAATATTCACACTGTCCCTGCGAGCATTCGACACCTCTTCCGATCTCTCATACAAACAACCCACCGTCGCCAAGATGAGCAAGTCAGGATACAGCGACACCGACCTGTTGGCCATCAACACCATCCGCACGTTGGCGGTATGTCACTCACCGCCCCCTCTTTCTCCCTCCCACCTCCCACCTCCCACCTCCCCGACATTGAAGCATCCGGAGCCTCGCAGGCGATCAGGGGCACGCGAAACTGACCACAAGCGCCGCCACACAGATCGATGCCACGTTCAAGGCCAACTCTGGCCACCCGGGCGCGCCCATGGGCATGGCCCCCGTGGCCCACGTGCTGTTCAACAAGTTCATGACCTTCAACCCCAAGAACCCGAGCTGGCTCAATCGTGACCGCTTCGTCCTCTCGTACGTTGTTGCACGCATCCCCCGCGGAGATCATCAGCGAAGACCAGCCTGGACACACGTGCTGACCCATCCCCCGCAGCAACGGCCACGGCTGCATGCTTCAGTATGCCCTGCTCCACCTCTTCGGCTACGCCGTCACCCTCGACGACCTGAAGAACTTCCGCCAGGTCGACAGCATCACCCCCGGTCACCCCGAGGCACACGATACGCCCGGCGTGGAGGTGACCACCGGTCCGCTTGGCCAGGGTTTCGCCAACGCCGTCGGTCTGGCCATTGCGCAGGCGCACACCGCCGCCATCTACAACAAGCCGGGCTTCGACCTGATCAACAACCACACATACATGTTCTTTGGCGATGGCTGTGCCATGGAGGGCATTGCCTCGGAGGCGGCGTCCACGGCGGGTCACCTGCAGCTGGGCAACTTGATCGCCATCTACGACGACAACCACATCTCCATTGGTGAGCAGTACGTCAGGCTCTGAGACGGGAGGGAAACGCTGACAGTGTGCAGACGGCGACACCAAGTGCGCCTTCACCGAGGACGTCACCAAGCGCTTCGAGGCGTACGGCTGGCACGTCCAGTGGGTCAAGGACGGTGACAACGACCTCAAGGGCATCGAGGAGGCCATTGCCAAGGCCAAGGAGGTCAAGGACAAGCCATCCATGATCCGCCTCACCACCACGATCGGTTTCGGCTCTAAGCTCCAGGGCACCGGCGGTGTTCACGGCAACCCACTCAAGGAGGACGATGCCAAGCAGGTCAAGAAGAAGTTCGGCTTCGACCCAGAGAAGTCGTTCGTCGTGCCGCAAGAGGTGTACGATATGTACCACAAGCATGCCGCCGAGGGCGCTGCTGCGGAGCAAGAGTGGAATCAGCTGCTCGAGAAGTACGCTGGCGAGCACAAGGAGCTGGGCGCAGACCTCAAGCGTCGTCTGACTGGCAAGCTCCCGGAGGGCTGGCAAAACAAGCTCCCGGTCTACAAGCCATCAGACAGCGCCATCGCCTCCCGCAAGCTGTCCGAGTCCGTGCTCGAGGCCATCCACGACGCCGTGCCAGAGCTCCTCTCCGGTTCCGCTGACTTGACGGGTTCCAACAACACCCGATGGAAGTCTGCGGTCGACTTCCAGCCCCCGTCCACCGGGATCGGTGAGTGGAGCGGCCGCTACCTCCGCTACGGGGTGCGCGAGCACGCCATGGCTGGTATCATGAACGGTCTCTCCGCGTACGGCACCATCATCCCAGCCGGTGGCACCTTCCTCAACTTCGTCTCATACGCCGCCGGCTCAGTCCGTCTCTCCGCACTGTCACACCAGCGCGTCATCTACATCGCGACCCACGACTCCATCGGCCTGGGTGAGGACGGCCCGACTCACCAGCCGATCGAGACGCTTGCCCACTTCCGTGCTCTGCCGAACTTCATGGTCTGGCGTCCGGCTGACGGCAACGAGACGAGCGCCGCCTACTACGTCGCCCTGACTTCCCAGAGCACGCCCTCCCTCCTCGCCCTGACCCGCCAGAACCTGCCGCAGCTCGAGGGCAGCACCATCGAGAAGGGCATCAAGGGTGGCTATACCGTTCTCGAGACCGAGGGCGCACAGATCACCCTGGTGTCCACCGGTTCCGAAGTCTCGCTCTGCTTGGAGGCTGCGAAGTACCTGGAGGCGAACAACGGCCTCAAGGCCCGCGTGGTCTCGCTGCCTTGCATGGAAGTCTTCGACGCACAGCCAAAGGACTACAGGTTGTCCGTCATTCCGGATGGCATCCCGTCATTGTCTGTGGAGGTGATGAGCACGTTGGGCTGGGAGAAGTACTCGCACGAGCAGTTCGGTCTGAACCGATTTGGCGCTTCTGGTCCATACAAGGATGTCTACAAGGTGAGGCTCGAGTTCCCCGCACACTGCATGGGCGAGAACTGTGCTAACAATTATGTACAGAAATTCGAATTCACGCCAGAGGGTATCGCCAAGCGTGCCGTCGCCACCGTGGACTTTTACAAGGACGTCAAGCCCCTACGCTCGCCACTGCAGCGCGCGTTCTTGCAGCTCATCTAAACGCCTTTCCGTTGGGGTGGGTGTGATGCGCCGAGGCGACAGCTACGAAAAGATAGGAGTCTCCTTGTTATGATGATGTATACCAAGAATCATGGCGATAGAAGCAAAAGAGTTACCACGTGCCGTGTGAATTCCTCTTGGGGCGGCGACCGAATCCGCCCTCTGATAGTCCTCCTTGTCGCCTCGTGCACATCATAATAATCTTGATGAGATGGTGACGTATCTCACGTTTTCACAGGGGTGGAAATTCAAGCTGACGAACCCAATCAAAGAGCAGCGTTCCTCTGACTGACAGGGCATAACCATGCAAGGGTTCCCAAGGTTCAGTCTGTGAGAAATTGACCGTCTGCTTCTTCACAAGTTGCTCTACCCAGAATGCCAAGGAGGAAAGCGGGATGTTGCTCACCGCCATAGCTGGCTATCAGGTACAGGTACCGTGGCGCACATCATGCAGCTGACACACATGAGCACTGCTGATGACGGAAGTACCGGAACGCAGGTTCATGGCCAATGCGACCGTGCCCGAGTTGATACCACGGTAGATTGGTGTAAGGTCTTCAAGGCGTGACGAGAAATCGGATACTGTAGGCAGGACCGGATGCGCCGGCACGAGTGAGATATCACACGCCCGTTGTCGAAGGGCTGATAGTGGTGTCTCGACGGTGACTTCGACCGTCAAACCGCACTACTCGCGAGAAGAAGAAGATGGCTGTCCTGGAGATTCTGGTCCAAGGGAGTCGTCTGAACACGATCGCCTACCTCACTTTGGGCCTCTTCTTCGCCCATCTCTGCTACCGATCCTACCTGCACCTCGGCGTGAGCAGTGCGCGCGAACATTTCAAGCAGAAACATGGATGTCAGCCTGAGGCCTGCGACCTCAAGGGCGACCGCTTCGGCCTGTCGTTCGCGCTCCCCCTGCTCCGAGCCGGCCGGGAGGGCCGAGCGCTGGAGTATTTCCACGGCCTCTACAAGCGACATGGCCGGACCTTCCGGGTGAACGCGAAGCTGATCCTGACCAACGACGGGGCCAACGTGAGCGCGGCGCTGAACGGCAGGTTCCAGGATTGGGTGGTCCGGGACACGAGGTACGGCGCGGTGGTGCTGTTGGGGGACGGGGCCTTCACGACGGATGGGGCGTTCTGGGCGCATTCGCGGGCGCTGCTGAGGCCGGTGTTTGAGAGTAAGGTCGTGAGGGATGTGGCGCACTTTGAGAAGTTTGTGCGGCATCTGTTTGAGCATGTGCCTGACGAGGGCGGAGGGGGAGGGGCCGAGGTGGATCTGCAGGATCTGTTCCATCGGCTCACGATGGATGCGTCGACGGAGTTGTTGTTTGGGGTCAGCACGGCGTCGTTGGGGAGTGAGGGGGAGAAGGCCGGGAGATTCTTCCAGGCGTTCGATGTGGCGTTGCAGGAGTGTGTCTTCCGGGCGCGGATGCGGTGGATGCATTGGCTGGTGGGGTTCCGGCCGAAGGCGTGGAGGGCGATCCGGGAGTCGAAGAGGTTCGTGGATGAGGTGGTGGAGAAGGCGCTGAAGGCGCGGGGGAAGGAGGGGGGCAAGGTGGCGTTCATTTTGCAGTTGGCCGAGGACGAGAGGGTGGATGCCGGGAGGATCCGCGACGAGGCGATGAATCTGCTGACGGCGGGGAGGGATACCACGGCGGGGTTGATGAGTCTGCTCTGGTTTCATCTGGCGAGGAGGCCGGATGTGTGGGCGAAGTTGCGGGTGGAGGTGGATGCGTTGCGGGGGGAGTTGCCGACGTATGAGAACCTGATGGAGATGAAGTATCTACGGTCGTGCGTGAACGAGAGTGAGTTTTTTTGGTCTTCCTCCGGCATGCATTCTGAACTCGGGTGAGCCCAAGGCGCTGACTGGCATGGACCACAGCCCTCCGCCTCTACCCCGTCGTCCCCGTCCTCGCCAAGACCGCCATCCGCGACACCGTGCTCCCGCGCGGCGGCGGACCCTCCGGCACCGGGCCCCTCTTCGTCGCCAAGGGCACCATGCTCTACTACAACATGTACTCCATGCACCGCTCCCCCGCCACCTACGGCCCGGACGCCGAGTCCTTCCGCCCCGAGCGGTGGGCCGACCCGGGGCTGAGACCGGGGTGGGATTTCTTGCCGTTCGGGGGCGGGCCGAGGATCTGTCTGGGGCAGCAGTATGCGTTGGCGGAGACGTACTATGTGGTCGTCAGGCTCATGCAGCGGTTTCGGACGGTGGAGGCGAGGGGGGAGGAGGCGTGGAGGGAGAAGTTGACGTTGACGCTGGGGTGTAGGGATGGGGTTCGGGTGGTTCTGAGGAGGGAATGAGGGATTGTTTTTGGGGTTGGTTGTATGGTCTTTGTTATTAGTCACGCGCACTGCCATACCTGACGGTACATGTGATTGACGCTACCTTGGCATCTTATTAGGAGGTAGGTGAGTCTGCAGAGGGATGAAGCTGGCAAACAAGTTTGGTACAAGAAGTAGCTTCTAAAAGCTGTATTCATAAGGTATTCGCCGACACCGCTAAGGGGTCATGCGGGCGATCATGTGTTATATAATATTATTGATGCCTCATAGCAATGACCCTTCCCGCTACTACTAGAGGCGTTAGGTGAGTTCTATTTTACACGGGGGCAACGACGGGTAGGTTAAGAAAGTTTTGCGGCATTATTTGATTGCACCTCAAGGTCACCTTCACAATCACACACAGATCATCGTTCGTACAAGGACACCCAGACGGGCCCAGACGTCAGGAGTCAGGACTCATCAGCAGCAGCGTCGGTCGCTACCGAAGCCGGCAGACACCGGCAAGAATAGGACCATGATTCCTGGATGATGGCTCGGATCGTGTTGGATCCATGTCGATGAGGAGAAATATACTAGTAGATGCGCAGAGGTGGCGGAGAACCCGCAAGAGGGCGTGTCTTGGCTCAAGCTGAGTGTGAGGGCACCCTGGTCCTCAGCATGAATTCCGTCGGTTTACGGATGAGGCTCTGGCTGCTGTTGGAAGGCACTATGTCGAGCTTCATCCGCTCCATCATCAATACTCCCATTCTGCCACGTCTCAGGCACTTGTCGAATCCTCGCTCGGATATCTTGATCCGCGACGACCATGGCCGCCGTCGCCTGATGAAACTGGTCCGCGCCGCACCGGGGCAGCTATACTTCCAGGCTCCGGAAGTCCCGGGGCACAATGAGTCTACGAGCGATGGGCGCCAGTCCCGGTGGCGAGGACGCTGCAAATCCTCGAAAGCGGCGAAAGCGCGCTGAGGTCGAAAGCGGTGTAGCACGACAACACGGAGCTTGCGCAACTTGCCGGAAGCTCAAGGTCAAGTGTGACTTCCCCGATGGCGAGGGACTGGGTGTCTGCTCGAGATGTCACCGTCTGCAGCTGACTTGCTTGCGCGAGACGAAGTTCTGGACGAATACCGATGAAGCTGCCATGCGCACCGAGCTGACCATAGTCAAGTTGGAGCGAGCCCTGGAGGACATACTGGAGAAGCTCAATATGCCGGCTCTCGACCTGTATGCGTCGGAAGCGATGATCAGTTCAGGCCAGCCTCCAGCGGTCACTCAACCTCACTCGCCAGAGCCCGCCGAAAATGTTCGCGAGGCTTCTCCCGGACCATTGAACTGCCTGATGGAAGCGACGCAACTCAGCGGCATGCGTAGCCAGCTTCGTCGGGTGCAGCAGCGACGAAAGGGCGGGATGCGGCGGAGGGATCACGATCTAGTATCCAAAGGTATCATCACGGTGGAGGAAGCCGAAACTCTTCTTGACATTTTCAAGAAGACCCACTCGCAGCATCTATATTCGGCTTCGGTCCCGGCAGAATCGACGATCGAGACGATCAGAACCTCGTCCACGGTGCTGTTTACGGCCATAATGCTGGTGGTCGCGAGCCATATACCCGGGAAGGAGGAATTGCATGAGACCTGTCACTCGATGTTCCGCGGTCTGGTCTCGTCAGTCATGTTCGATCGCTTCCACTCCTTAGACGACATCCGTGGCCTCTGCATCGCCGCCTTTTGGCAGCCATATTTGTGCTGGAAGTTGACGGGACTGAGCATCCGCATGGCGACCGAGCTGAACCTGCATCATGCTTTCTATGAGGTAACACACGATCAGTCGCTCACGGAGTCTCAACGGACAGAGTGCCTGGAGAAAGCCAGGCTCTGGCATCTTCTCATCCTCCTTGATCATCAGTCGAGCGTCACATATGGCCGACCATCCATCATCTCGGAGATTCGCCACGCCAAAGACTTCGCGCCATTCCTGGCCTCTGAGCACGCTACATCAGCTGATGCCATGCTCATTGCACAGATCACATGCTGCTCCATCATGAGTCGGGCTTTCGACCACTTTGGACTGGAGCCGAAGCGGACCATGCTTGACGATGATGGCACAGTCATGGTTCTCACAAGGTTCGTGGAAGAGATACGTGTCTGGAAAGAGAAATGGCTCTGGTGCCCAACGGCTGGCTCAATTGACGACCCTCCACGCAACATAAAAATTCAGCACGAATTCTGCTATCTGGTGTTGCACTCACTAGCCCTTCGCGGCAGACCGCTTGACAGGATAGCGGACCTGCCCTTCAGTCTAAGACCACTCGCACTTAAGGCAGTAGAAGCCGCTCACGACGTCTTGCAGCACTTTATCGACCGTCCAGGGTACCGCGAGGCAATGGTAGCACTGCCGCTCTATCTGCCCTCTATGATCGCATATGCGGTAGTCTTCCTTTTGAAACTGGCGAATCGTTGGCATGTTTTGGGGATATCGATCAACCCATCGACGACCACCATACCGCTAATCGAGAGCATCATTCGCCTGTTACGCGGATGCAAAGCCGGCAAAACCCACATGGTCTTCAGTATGGCCTCGGGTTTCGAACGCATGCTGAACCAGCTTCGCCACGGTCATGCAGCGTGCGCCATCAATGGATATGCTCGTACTTCTAGCTCTTACGCGGCTCCCAAACCTGGCGGAAGGGCCCCGGCAACCCCAATGAGTATCTTGGAGCTCGCTGGAACGGATGCATCGGCCTGCGCTCCGACCCAGGTAGACTTTACCATGCAGCAAATCGCGCCACAATCCTCCTCGTCGTCGAACTACGACGACTGGAGCTTGCAGGATCTGGATTTCTGGTCAGTGAGCATGGGTTACGATCTTCTTGGGCCTAGTGGACAGGGCTTACCTCTCTTGGACTTCTCGTTGGGGTAGCGCGACTGCGATGCTGCTTCTGGAAAGCTTGTCTCGCAATTCTATACACCATGAGAGACCGTGCCTGCCTTGTCCTCTCCTCTCTTAATTGGCTCGCCATGACATGAACATGGTCCGCCCGCATTCGATGCAGGTACCTTCGGGCCGGATCGGCCAAGGCCAACGAGCCAACGCAGACTGTATTTATCCACGAGGTGGCAGCACTGTGGGAATGTGGTAGGGCATGTGAGGTCAAAATCCTGATCAGAGGCGAGCAGCAGTAAATGGCACCGAAAGCAAGGATTGACAGCAGGTATCGGGGCATTGCTGCTGTGTTCCTCACTGTGGTCATAAGAAGATGAAGCCAGCGCCAAGAAGGCGGTCCATGACTGGCGTGACAGTTTGGTGTCAATCAGCGATAAAAGGCGCTTCAAGAATGCAGGAGAACGCGACGGCGTAGCCTGGGATATTGGGATTTCGAAGTCTGAAAGCCGATTAGCCGCTGTTGAGTGCTCATGGGACTCGCGGCATGATACTTACATTATGCTTGATGTCCCACATCATGGGGCTCCTCCGCAAGCCAGGTGACGAAGCAACGCACAGTCTGTGCGCCATTCACCAGGGCAAAGAGCAGGCACAAAGGCCACGTCGCGCCGGTCCAGGCTCACCATCTTCGAATATGCCTGCCAGTTGTTGAATTTGTCGTAGGCACCTTGTCTGAGGCCAATGCCTTCCAGAGCACGGCAGTTGCAAGCCAGCATACGCTGCTCGTGGCTGAGAAAACGGCTGTCGGTCGTTGGGAAATCAGGCAGCACAAAGACCTCGAGCTAGAGGCAGCAGACAGACCGATTGCCATCTCCGGCCTTTGATGCCGACAAGGTTCATGTTATTCGTGATCGCGCTAGCCAGTTGATCAGAGAATGCCCCGACAATTGCGACCTAGCAATACCACAAAGCGATTGATGAGGTCAACTCGTTACTGGTAGTCAGCACTGGCTTCGCCTTGCGTCACCGCGTCAATTTATCAAGCCGACAAGTAAACGACACAATCAGGCACATAGCCAGCTTCGAATATGCCCAGCAGGATACGTAGTGTGATCAGCTGTCTGTAATTCTGTGTTGCGCCCAAGCATGCAGCAACAGCGCCTCACAGCACTGCCAAGATGGGGAAAATATACAAAGGGTTGCAAGTGGCACAAAAGCATGTTCGACGGGACCCCGAGAAGCATGTATGAGGCGAACAAGGTGAGCATGCTGCTGTTGTGTTGTTTGCTGGCGAGGTGCAAGGCCTCAGCCATGCCAGCGTCTTTGGCATTGCTGGAAAAGGTCAGACCTCTCGCGCTCGAGATGAGGTCTCCCAGGTCAAACCGTGGGATCACCTGATATTGGCTCTGTCGATATGGCTGACAGCGTATGGCTGACAGCGTATGGCTGACAGCGTATAGCAGCCAGCAACTGGGCTTTTGATGTCATCATCAGTCGCATTGAACCATAACAGGCTTCCGTGAAGCGGCAGCTTACTATGATCCGCAAGTCGATTTCTCTGAGGAGTGCTTTCTCCTTGGCACTTTCTGGAAAGTATGATAAATTCGAGCTGCTTTGCTCCTCCCAGATCGAGCCTCTGTGCGTCCCAGTCTGCATCCTTTGGTCGTACCCGTGGCATCTGTTCATCTACCTACGTACACGCTCCATTTTGTGTCGACGGCGTGTTCGCACATATCAACGAGCTAGGCCGGGAGTATTCACTCGTATCGGCTGGCCTCTGAGGCTATGAGATGGCACACTGTCTGCGTATGGTGGAAGATCTACCACTACGATTCGATACGATCGAAAGTTTGTCGCAGCATTGCTGACTTGTGCCGATCGTGCGATCTGTGTTCCTGCATTTACCGAAGCGCACACTGGAGTCCACTTCCCATTGCACACCTGCCCTTGTTCGGGGCTGAGTCGGTAAAGGTTTGCTCGGATCGGTCGGCTTGTGCGGTCGTCCCAAGCCTGTAGCACACTCCATCCAACGTGTGGCGCAAGTAGAATAATAATAATAAGCTCGCGGCGTTGACAAGGGTGGCGGGCCACCACCGTCGGGCCCGACGCCGTGCAATGAGGCTTGGCAGAAGACCCCTGGAAGTGTGGCACATGATTTATAGCATGTCACTCCTTGTCGTGGAGCTCTCCAAATTATGCTTAAATCGACCTGGGAAGCAAAAGCAGATCACTCAGAGGACTATTCCTTTCGACAAGAACTCCTACAGTCATGGCGCTCGATCATCGGTACCGACCTCGCATTGCGGTCACCCTGGGTGATATGGCTGGTGTCGGACCAGAGCTTGTTGTCAAGCTTCTGAATGATCCTCGTAATACGCAGAAGGCTGAAGTCACTGTCCTAGCGGACCACAGCGAGATTCAAGCAGCCATCAATGCGGCAGGAGGCCTGGATATCGACGAGTCTGTCACTATATTAGACGATGGGAGCTGCCCGGCTACAACAACTGCCACTGCCCAGATCTCACGACAGACGGGCGAGCGGTGCATCTACCAGTTGAGAAGAGCCCTCGATCTCTGGCGTCGTGGACAAATCGACGGGATCGTATTTGCGCCGTTGAACAAGAGCTCCTTGAAGCTTGCTGGCCTGAAGCAAGAAGATGAGCTTCGATGGTTTGCGGATGAACTCGACTACCCAGGCACGACCAGCGAGATCAACATCGCCGGACCGCTCTGGACGGCGCGAGTGACCAGCCATATTGCCCTGGAGGAAGTGGCTGAGAAGATAACAAAATCATCCACACTGAAAGCTATTGAGCTGTTGCATAAATTAAGGTCAGTCAACGCACGAACTATCCAGTCGCTCGGCACACAACCCTAATAGATCTCTGCAGATGGGAATCCGGTATCGAAACCCCTCGCCTTGCCGTCTGTGCCCTCAACCCACACAACGGCGAGAACGGCAGCTTTGGCCGACAAGAAATCGACGCCATCGTACCCGCTATCGCGGAAGCACAGTCCAAGGGTATATGCGTCCAGGGTTCTTTTCCATGCGACACCATCTTCCTCAAACGCAAAGACTTCGACGGCATCGTGACCATGTACCACGATCAAGGACAGATCGCCATGAAGCTGCTGTCGTTCGAGGGCGGCGTGACGGTGCAGGGAGGACTGCCGGTTGTTATCACGACGCCGGCGCATGGGACTGCGTTTGATATTGTGGGGAAGAATATGGCGAGTGTGGCTAGTATGCAGAGTGCATTTGATGTTGCTGTCACGATGGCGACTCGGAGGATGGAAGCGCAGTCCGCCAAAGATAAGGGATGGGTGGACGCATCTGCAAGTGTGTCCAACGAGGCTCGAGTTCGGCTTTGAGATTACATCCGGCTTCGTATGTCTTGCAAGACTGGTGTATAAAATTGGCGTCGTTACTGAACAAGCAATCATGGTTGACATTGAGCAAGCTATGAGCAAATCGGTCAAGCGAAATCAAGAGTACTCCAACGCCACCGCTTTCGTCCCTCCCCATCAAACAATACACCCACCTGACCCACACTCACCTCCCAAACAAAACCTCCGCATTCTCCACCCCCACAGTCTTGAACTCCACGCCCTCCTCCTCAACCCAATCCATCACCGCCTCCACGAACCCCCCAACCTGCACCCCCTCAAACCTCGTATGCGGCCAGTCCGTCGCGAACACACAGCGATCCGCCCTCTGCCTCACCAAAGCCTTACACACGCCCTCCAACCCTTTATCCCTCGGATCGCCACTCAAACGATACCCCGCACTGAGCTTCACCCATGTCCCCCCACCCTGCAGTAATCGCAGGAGGGAGGGGAACCCGGGGATGTCATGCGGCGGCAGGCAGAGCGAGGAGGGGTCAGGCGAGCCGAAATGGTCGATACAGAGCTTCATGCCGGGAGGGAGCAGCGGGACGACCGGTTCCAGGAGCGGGACGGAAGACATGGGGATGTAGAGACCTATCACCCAACTCGGGAGATGCGCGGCCGCGTGCGCGTGCCTGAGGACCTCATCTCTCAGTTCCTCCGGCCTCACTTCTCGGCCGATGGACTTGAAGTTCAGCCGGACGCCCCGGACGCCGATCGCGTACCAGTCTGAGAGTTCCGCCTGTGAGATGACCTCCGGGTCGAACTGCACGACTGCCCGCGCCTTCTCTGGACCTAGGCGGCGGAGGGCGTCGAGGGTGCAGGCATTGTCGGTGCCGTAGATGCTGGGTTGGACGATGACGAGGTTTTCGATGCCCAGTTGGTTCGTCAGGAAGGTACGGGCTTGAGAGAGGGTGTGGGGTGAGGGCTGGTATTGCGCGGTTTGGCTGAGGGGGAAGAGGGGAGGGTCGACGATGTGCATGTGTGTGTCCCAGGTTCCTGGCGGGATGCGCTTGGCTAGGCGCGCTATGGATTCCGAGGCATGGGAGGAGGTCATGTTGCGTTGAGAGATCCAGATAGTTGCTGTAGGGCTGGGTTGGTGAGGAGGAGTACTGGCTCGGGGACTCAGGGAAGTTCTCCAGATATTTCGACACACGATGTTCATTTTCATGTGTCTTGACACAATGGCTATTGATTCAGCTAGACTGCGTCATCATTCGACACCAAGATTCATCACTCCAGTCGTGTTACGAATTGGTTGCCCGCACTTTGGACGCGTTGCTATGGTAGCGATATCGGCCGATCAGTAGGACTCCGCAGGCCGCATGAGGGAGGGACACGAGGTCAATTGATCCTGCCGATGACACGAACTGTGGTTATCAGCGTCGCTCGAGAATGGGGCAAGGTTGTGTACAGAGAGATTGTATGTTTCTTTGCGGAAGTGACCGATGTTTCTCTTAGAATACAGACGCTAGTTGATGAGCACGGACCATTTAGCCCCCATTGTAAGTAAAGCGAGAGGTGAATGACTTGGTCATGTTCAAAAGGGACCACTGTCCACGTACGTCCGGACGCCAACGCTGCTGATGCTGTGTGTTTCGCTCAAACCAGCCGCTCTCGCTATCCCATCACAAACAAGAGTCTCGCCGATCCGGTGTCACCATACCCCGAAACGCCTCGCTAACGACCGAGCCATACTCACAATGCCTCACAACCCTCACCCTTCCCCACCGCCAACCTCGAGCGCCCCAGCTAATTCCCTCTCAACCATGCGCACCAACTTACCCTCCCTCGCCCACACCATCTCTCTCTCGCTCCCGGGCACAACTTTCTCCCCCAAAGCCCTCTTCCCTCTGATCAACTTCTCCACCTCCGCTTTCGCAACGGCTAAATCATAATTCAAGCCCGTAATCTCACTTGCATCTACGCCATCGGCTGCCGCGAAAGCGATGCAAGACTCGATGATCTTGCCGAGGGTGATAAGTTGTCTCGCTTCCTTTACCAGGCCCAGAGTCACTGCGCCTTCGAACGGACCGCGCTTGTGGGATGAGACTTGGAAGGCAGACCCTGCGCGTGCGAGTTGTTCTGGGAAGCTGTTGAGGAAGGAACTCACTTCCCCTGCGATGATTGGGCCGACGGAGTCCAAGATGTTGAGGCATAAAGGCAAAAACCCTTCCGTCCAGATACTGAAGACCCTGATCGGCTGATCGAACGGTCCTTTACCGCCAGGCTTGCGGAAGTAAGTACTCAGGTTCGCATTGCTCAGCTGCAACAACACGCCTTCGAGCCCCATGCTCTCCGCAATAGCCGGGACACTCGACAGTCTCACAAGAAACGTGACCGCAATTTCGCCGTACACAGGATGCTGATCGGTGAGCTCGGCAAGGCGGTCAGACCAGGAGTACAGGCTCAGCGCGTGGCGGATCAGATTGCTGTTGGAGGCCACGCAGGCGATCTGAGCGTATGCGGCGGTTTCAGCGCCTTTGACTGCCAAGATGGTCTGAAGTAAGGCAGTTATGAGGGCGAAGTCAGCGGGGAGCGCGAGGGTGAGGTCCTGGTGGAGATTGCCGCAGAGAGCTCGGAAGGAAGATGCAATAGTCTGTTGAACGATTTCGACCAGGATCGCTGCAATCTCAGGGTCCAGGATTGGCTTTGGGGGCTGGCCTGAGTCCAATGCAGCGCTGCTGCCAGAGTGTACAGGCGCAGGCGTTCGTACCTTGTGCTGCGACAGAGGGGGGAGGTCAAGATAGACATGCGGCCGTAGAGCTAGGAACAAGATCTCAAGCAGGAGCCGGTAATAACCCAGATCATCGTGATTGACCGCAACGTCAAAGTCCACGGGTGCTCTCCTTACCAGTGCCCAAGCAGTCGGCAGAATAGCCCTGATGCCTTCAAC
Organism: Teratosphaeria pseudoeucalypti; assembly: GCA_013403795.1. Taxonomy (NCBI): domain Eukaryota; kingdom Fungi; phylum Ascomycota; class Dothideomycetes; order Mycosphaerellales; family Teratosphaeriaceae; genus Teratosphaeria; species Teratosphaeria pseudoeucalypti. The sequence continues at coordinate 22,882 of JABBMZ010000033.1, forward strand.
AGACGCTTGCGTGCCGACGAGCTTCGAGAGCAGCACAAAGGCCAACTCGGCCCTTATCTTTAGCAGTTCCGCCATGCCCGGAACGTCCTTGGCGGCCTCCGTGTTAGCCGTCAGCGCCGCCTGCACAGCCTTCACCAACGTCCGTGGAATCCTCTCGTCGTCCGTGATGCAGCCGGCCAAAGTCGTAGCAAGTGCTTTCCAAGAGCTCAACAGCCGCGTCTGCGCATCAACAAGGCTCAGGTTGGCATTTGCCCTTTTGACTTCACTCTCGAATCCATTCTGACCCACGAGTGCTAGATTAGATCGAGTGTTCGTGCGTTCGTCGATGTTGCCGAACCATGCCATCTCCCTGTAACCCAATATTGTCTCAGCCATATGATGATCGTAGACGAACGAAGCGCCGTACGAGGCAGTGTGGGCCTGGCTGCGCTTGAAATCTAAAATCTCGACACCAGGGAACATCGCGCTCATATTCTCCGCCAACTGCCTGTGCAAGCTTCGGTTGTATGAGTCCACTCTTGCCGCCTCCGAAGATAAGAAGTTGAGCTTAGGGGCAATTTTCTGCAACAGCGTGCGATCACCAATCTCCATGCCTCGGTGTAGAGCCAACGAAAGAATGTCGCAAAAGTGCGCCGCCATTGAGTGCTCTCTTGCGCTCATCAGCGAGTCAGTGTCTGTGGCGCCTCTGCCTGGGACTCTCAAAGTCTCCAGCCAGGTATGAAGGGAGTTCATAAAGTCTGGATGGTCCAGAATGATCTTTGTCGCCGGGACCCATACTTCTTGCCCGGCGGCTGCGAATTCCAGCATACAGACCGCAACCTTAGGATTTATTTTATTGACATTTGAAAGCTGGTCCAAGGCATAGCTCAACAGCGTCCTCTTGCCGTTCTTATATCTGGATTTATTGGTGGCAGTGCCATCAAATCTCGTCCTCGCCTCTGTACCAGTAAGAAGGTAAATCGCGAAAGCTTTCTGCTTATGCTTGAGCATCGCAGAGAGGAAGTTCCATATTTTCATCTCAATGTTGACATCGCACACCGGTCGGTCCAGCTCGGAGATGACAGACAGGAAGCTTTTTGAGGCTTCGTGGTGAAGGCCGCCCAGCAAGCTGTACGGTTCCGCGTCTGTGCTCGCAAGACCCTTCACAATTTCAGACAGCAGATCCACGAGCTGACCGCGCCATGAGTGTTCGGCAGCGTACAACGACGCGACGACAGGCATCTGCTTCGCCAACTCAGAGGCCAGGTTGAACGCTCGCTTCGGCTCCTCGCTAGCGCGCGCAGTAGAGAGCGCAGTCCTTAGGGCCGTAGCTGTCTGTTTGATCTGGTTGATCAATGCCGTGCGGACCTGCAGTGGGAGCAACGGTTCTGAGACTGCAAGGCCGTCGGCAAGAGTGGCACTGACAGCCTTTACTACCATTTCCGGTCCACCAGTGGTGACAGGCGCGAAAGCATTTAACACCATCTCAGCTGAGCTTGTTAGCAGAGCCGATATCTTCTTTCTAGCCTTCTTTTCGGTTCCATCAGCATTCTTTCTTGGCTTCGGCGCCTCCAGACCAAAGGCGAGTCGAAGCATCTTGTCGAATGCACTCGCCGTCAGGGATGCGATGACCTGCTTCTCCTCTGGTAGATCGAACTTCCAGGTCCCCAAATTCTGCTGCACCTCCAACATTATCCTTGTGAAAGCGCTGAGGACATTCTCCATACTCCGCTCAGGGGTCAAGTCTAAGCCTTCCATGGGCGAGTCAAACCGATTGCTGCGACGAGGTTCTTTGGCTTTTCGCTTGACGAGTCCGGAAATACTGTCAGCGACGAGTTTGTAGTACAATCGCGCGCAGGCTGCGAGAAATTTGTATTGGCTGATGTGGACTTCGACCCCAGCCACGACCGCAGCAAGTGCGCACGCGCCGCCCGTGTTGAGACCTAGAAGGCTGCTGCGATGCAGTGTCGACCAGACCCGCTCAGGAGTCACGTCGGTTAGGGCTTCGAAATATTCCGCACATGCAATGGCCAATTCTAGACTGCCGGGCTGTGCGGCTTGTTCGGAATGTGCGAGAAGTTCAATCTCGAAGATTCGTCCGACTACAAGAGTGATGTCCAGACTTTCAGGCAGTGCGTTGGAAACGCGCTCGAGGACGAATCTCGCCTCTCCGACACCCTGATGCTGCTTTCTCGCTGCATGTACCAGGGCTGTGATATGCCCAATGATCTCGCTTGCTGTCAAGTGATTCAGATGCTCCATGCTCGCAGGCTTGAGTGCGGAGCTGGGTAGGAATGTGGAGAGCAGCAGGCCCACATATTCTACAGCAGAATGATTATGTTGCAACTGAAGCACCCGTGGCCTGTCCTCGCGTACTATGATGCCAGACGTGCCTTGCTGGACGACAAGGACGTTGTCTGACCCTTGACGCTCGCTCGCCGCCCACTCCTGGTCCGCAATGAGTTTGGCCTGGCCGTGAAAGCTGTCTTGCTTTGGCACAAATATCCTGAAGGGCGAAGTGAGTTGGCAGGAGTTGTTGCCTTCTTCTTCATGCTCCAGCACGTATGCGTCGAAGTGTATGGGCATCATGAGCGTGATGGTCGTTAGTCGCTCCAGCAAGTCGAATATGTCGGTCGGCCCAGCAACATTCGAGCTCATGCTGTTCGACAGCACAGAGCACAGCCGTAGCACGGGCGAAAGCTCGTACGGATAGCGAGCCAATGCTTGGTCCAAGATATGGGCACGAAGATATTCAGCATCATCAACGAATTCCTGCGCCAACCTCGCGAACCGTCCGGCGATCCGTTGCTGATCAGTTCCCGGATCGAGGATGGCGAGCACAGCTTCGACGACTTCATCTGTATAGCTTGTAGTGTCCAGACCAATCCTCACCAAATCGAGGAGCGTCAGTCTCGCCATCACCGCAGTTGGGTACTTCAGATCACTTCCGCAGGCCGTAGTGATGATATCACTCAGTTGCCTGATAATGGCGTACGTTTGCAAGCTTTCTATAGCTGATCTGAAAAAAGTCACGCCTGGCTCTTCGCCGCCCGACTCCTGAAGATAGAAGAGGTGCGACTTCCGCTCAATCTCACTTTCTTGCACCCGTGATCTGCGTCTGTGATCCATTTGATCTGGTCCAGTGTCAGTGTCACTTGAGCCAGCGTCATCCGAAGCGCGCTCGCGCCTCGCTTCCTCAATGCGAGCTTTGCCTTGTACGAGGAGTGCTATGATGGCCCACGCGTACATCGCAGGTCCTGCAAGAGCGTGTTCGCTTTTTGCAGCTCGCTGCATGATCTCGTTGATGTGACTGACAGTGTCGTCTATTGCAAAGTACGACTTATTGGTTTCGATCGAGTACTGCACTTCGCCGGCCGGGGACACGAGTCGTTGTATACTTTGCAAGACCTTTGGCGGCTCGAGAATCGCTAGTGATATGACAGCGACTAAGCACTGTATGGTCTCCACCAGCACTCCTGGCCCCTGAAGCTCCTGCAAGAATCCGTACGAATCCATAAGCCTGAACCACCTCAGCACACTGTCCGGATCAACAAAGGCCTCGTGCTCCTGCGCATGCACAAGTGCCAACAGCGTCCTCAGCCGATCCGCTAGCTTGTCCAGCATGACAAAGCCGTACATCTCTTCTCTGGCCTTGAACGCCTGTGGCCAATCCGATTGACTGATGGCGTCCTGCATTGACCTTTCCACTTGCGCAACCGAAAAGGAGATGCTATCCTGCTGATTCCTCTGCGCGACTCGGTGGGTCAAGTCGCTCAGCCAGAGACAAGGGACCGCCTTGATCGCCTCAAAGCTGACCAGCTCCGTGCGGATCTTCAGCAGATTCTGCCGCTCTTCCAGGTACACCTTCAACAGCCTGTCATGTCTGACTTCCTCTTTCATGTAGTCGATCGCACCTGCATATGCATCACTCGAGGTCGCACCTGCCGTGATCAGCAGCTGATCCACTGATCGTTCCTGCCACTCGATTATCGCAATTCTCAGCGCAACGACTTCCTCGATCTGCAGCTCCTGCGACAACCACAGCGTATCCTTCTTGATCTCGTCCAGACTGTAGCCGCCATCCAACGACTGCGCGACATTGATTGGGGCAACTTTGGTCTCGAATACGCCTTTGCTTGCATGTGTGGGCGGGCTGCTGAAGTAGGTGCCGCCGAGCAGAGCCTTTGTGGTTTCCTCGTCCTGGAAGAAATGCTCCAGCTCAGGGTTGGTCTTTGCGCATTCGACGTCTGATAGGGCGAGGTATGCAGTTTTCCATGAGACGAGTCGCTCTGGACCGGCCAGACATCTGTCGAGGGACGGGAAGTAGGCGGTGCGAGGCATTTTTGCTGCCCTTTCGCTTTTGATATCAGTGCGTTTGATGGAGGTGATAATGCTGCGGTAGACTTGATGGACTAAAGAATGAATGTGAGTAGCCCAGAGAGCGACATTGTGCGATCCAGAAAGTACTCGCTTGTACGTGAGACGACTCGTCTTCCTTTCACTTGCGCATCCACTGATCAAGACCAAGAGATTCATTGAATCGTCGGCGCGTCAAAGTACGCGACTCCATAGTTTTTCCGCTCCGGCACCGACCACATTCACATGTACAGAGGGTACATCGTTACATCACCACACCCGCTCCCACTTCCAGGCACCAAGTCTGCATTGAGCATCAATTCACCGATGCCACGCCTCTCCGGTCTTCAACGCGATGTGCTTCACCTCTACCGCCGCTGTCTGCGCGCCTGCCGTACGAAGCCTGCCGACACGCGCACGAACTTCGAGGACTTCGCACGGCGGGAATTCGAGAGGCACATCCACATGGACAAGAAGGACTTTGGAACCATCGAATTCTTGTTGAGAAAGGGGAATAGGCAGCTGGAGATCTACGAGTCGCCAGGTGTGACGAACATTGCCGGGTGAAGAGGGAAGTCTGTGTTGGATTTGAAAGACTGCGGCGATCGAGACATTGAACTTTGCTTAGACGACATTATTTCCAAAGAAGGCGGCATCATGCGGAGTTCGAGCAGCGCAGCAGCCACTTTCAGGCGACTTCGATTCCGTCGCAATGTTTGACGAGAACCTCTGGCAGTACAGTCAAAGTATGTGCGAGCAAGAACCCACTGCGGGTCACGCAGTTCGGGACGGAGTACAGCATGTGCCCTTCGGGCATGGAGCCGACCAAATACGTGTTTTGGGACGCAATGCTTGATGAGAATCTCAAGCAGTGACGCGGGCACAACGTGACTAAAGGCCCACTCATCTGAAATACCTCCTTTTCGTCCACTATGAGGGCGTGGAAGATCCAGCAGTCACTTCCAGAGCAGCCAATTCCAGACGACTTCGGTCTATGTCAGTCAAAGCCAAGGTCTTTGCCGCCTATTATACACATATTAATGCGTCAGAGCTAACCGGGCACGCAATGGCAAGACTGGCTGTGACGGCGTCCTGTTGCTCTATTTCCTGCTTTGGGAAATTCGATACAAATGTGATCTATCGCAATTATCCAAGCTGTGGAAGACAAGGCACAATGATCGATAATGGATGGTCTCGTGTCTGGTACACAGAAGGGCAGCCCCCACATCGACTCGTTGTTCTGCGTCGTTATTTACGAAAGCTTGCTGCAGGCTTCAGGCACATCAGGAATTGGATCACGGCGGATTAGCGTGCGGAAGGAGGGAGGCTGGTTGAGGTGCAAAGCGGTTGCCACGGCACGAACGTGCCCTGAAGGCTTGCGTACCGTCCTCAGAAAGATGCATGGACCCGAGGATGATATGGCGGGGCCACGCTTCGAAAAAAGCGCAAACATCGCGAGCTCATATAGGTATTGGTATAAGACGGCTGAATATATAGCCGTATCTTCAACTTACGTTGAGTGCCCCTCTTAGAACTGGCTCTGGTAGTATAGTTCCCTACTGGTTCGGCCATCTTGACTGATATCCAATGGAAGCGCAGGAAGCGACATCGTAATGTTGCAAGTCAAGCGATGGACCCATTCCTGGCGAGCCCCTCGAATCGAGCGTTTCCAATATCCACTGACGATGTATCTCCACAGCTAGAGTGAGGACCCAGATCGAGTGGTTGGTACAGTAACATGGATGTTCATGACCGAGAATTGACCGTGCATGCGAGCCCCACCAATTGCGTCAAGAGGCATCATTACAACAGAGGAATTTATTGGCAGTCGCGTGTTCAAATATTTGCCAGAATACATGTAGATCAATTTCTACACCACATCACGTCCAAACAACATACAGCTTCAATCGCAAAACCCGAATTTCAGTAAGCTCGATCAAGAGAGATGCGTCGGCAATAAGCGGCTGACATTGGTCTAGCAACTCCAATAAACACTCAACTACAACACAAGCAAAATGGCCGGCGCGCAAGGTTTCGAGACCACCAAGGAGGACGTCAGGAGGCAGATGCACGACGAGTCCAACCTCCACCCAGGTGGCGACATCCCTAAGGGCTCCGCTGCTGCTGCTGCGCAGGCAAGCTCCAGCCTCTACAGTTCCCTGACACCAAGCATGACTGACCTTCTTCCAGTCCCTCGCCGACAAGGAGAACAAGAGCAAGCCCGAGATCATCGCCGAGCGTCAAGCCAACCTTCCACTTCCAGAGCAGCCGCCAACTGCTTCCGACTTCAACAGTGCCGACGCCCGCACAGTCAATGTAGGCTCCGGCGGCGTCTCAGACTCCTTCTCCTACGGCAACGACTCCCTTCGCGAGCCGGCGGCTGGCGACAGCGCTGTGAGAACTGATGGGGCATCGTTCGGTGTCAACACCACGGGTCAGGGTGTGGGTCGCGAGGCCGCCGAGGGTCTCAGCGGGCTGCCGAACGATGCTGTGGCCAGAGAGGCCAAGGGCGCGACGGGCACGACCGACACGACGAACAAGGACTACGGGTACCCCCAGAAGAACGACCCTGCGGACACCTCCAAGCTGCCTTAAGCTGCTCATCGGTTGCTGCCGTCTGAGGGTGGTGGCGAGTATGAGTACATCAGATCAGCTGAGACGATTATGAATCTCACGAAGCATCACATGGGAGGCGTAGTGTAGGGGTTTTGCATTGCACACCAAGGCAAAAAGACCAGTATCAGCCATACTCAAGCTAGGGGCATCCTACATAGCTTCAGAAAGTCGAGGCAACAGTGCTCGCGTGATCAGAGCAATCGGATCAGATCTCTCAAACTCACGCGATAACGAGCTCATGTCCAGGATAGCTCGTCGTGCTGGTCTTTGGACTGACACAACGAGGACCTTTTCCAACGTATAAAATGCTTCGATCCTCGTTGCCAATGGACCATTTAAGCGCTTTGCATGTGATGAAACAGAACCCCGCCATCAATGACGTTGACGCGTGCCTGCACAGTACATGTACAACAAGACTGATGCTACCTCTGCATCATCGAATGCAGTACCTGCATGCGCAAATATGAACAAAACTGTAGCTACAACCAAGGTAGGAAGACCATTTCTATCAAGCACTTCGATCCACAGGAATAGGTATAGGACCAGACTAGAATCACATCAAACTACACCACCAATAGGAACAGCAAACAAACAGAACACCATGTCTACCTCAGCTGGCACAAAGGTCACCTCCGACCCTCAGTCAATCAACAACCCCAAGAACGAAAACCCTGGCATCGTCACCTCCGACTCGCTCGCCGGCGAGAGCATCAAAAGCGGCGGTTCCTTTGCCGCCAATGCCGACGCCAGAGGCACCGTTAATACGCCTGCTGGCTCTACCACTACAAACACGACTGATACCTCTGCTGCGAGGGAGCTCCCGCCGGCTCCGAGCGCTGCGGTTAGAGATGCCGGGACAGAGAGTGATGTCAAGCTTAATGAGGGCAGCGGTGTAGGGCCCACTTATAACACCAGTTCTGGATCTGCAGCCAGTGCGACCGCGAGCAACTACTCCAACAAACCCGTCTCTGGCTCCGCTCCCGGCGGCGGGCACGGTGCTGCCGGTACGGCGCCAGGGTACGTGAACCACCCTGCGCCTAGCATGGGCGATACGTTCCAGCCGAAGGGCAAGGGGTTGAAGGAAGGTGGGGCTGATTTCGAGAGCGCCCCAAATGCGAGTTTCACGACAGACATTGGAGGAAAGGGTGATCCGGGACGAGTGGCGTTGGGGAGCATGGAGGCGAGGAATGTGCCTGTTGCGGGGAAGGCGGGGGATAGGCAGCAGGAGGTGCGGCCGAAAGAGGGGGGCGAGTTTGGTGTATTGGACGAGAGTTCTGCTTAGGCGGTAGGGTGGTGACTCGTGAAGGATGGTTGTTCTGGTGGGGGATTTTGATGATTACCGATGAGGCGCGCGCTGTGGATTAGACACTATACACAATACATTCAGCCAGTCATCAAACTCTCCTCCACCCGCGCCAGTGTAGAGCAGCTCAAATGTGAGGCCAGATGGATATTCTCTAGTCATCGGACAAGGATAGTGATATCGTAATGCGTCCCCTTGAGTCGCCACCATGCAACGGTGCTGAAGTCAATCAATATTTGATGGGTAACACAGGAGAATTGATGGATGGACTCTGGACCTCACATCTAGATCACCTGCTTATGAGATCGCATCTTAACACTACCTGATATACCGCTGCACTGAACGCTCAGGCAATATCCGCTCACTGAGCAGCTTACTCGATCACACAGCGACACTCATGGCTGAACTCACCACATCGACCAAGCTCGACCCAGACCAGCACCTCCTCCTCGATCAACCACTACTCCGGCTCCCGCATGAACTGCTGCGGAAGAACTTTAAGTCCGCACAGCGACAGATTGAAATCACTAACAAGTCTCTCACGACCACTTTATCCTCGATTAAACCAAATGAAGCTCTCGCCAGCATCGATGCGACACTTCAAAAGGCTCAAAACTTGAAGCGGAAACTCGAAGCGCTGCACGAGGAAGAGAAGGTGCTGCATCGACAGCAGAAGGCGCGGATTGAACATTTGAAGGAGCTGCATGAGATTCCTGGACTGGCAGATGTCAAGTACGACACTTGGGCGCATACCCGGCTAGATCGATTGTTGGTCGATTACTTATTGAGGTCGGGATATACCGAGTCAGCCCGCGAACTGGCTCGGGAGAAGGGAATAGAAGATCTCGTCGACGTGGCTGTGTTTGAAGATGTGGGCAGGGTGGAAGCAAGTCTGCGGCGAGGCGAAGTGAAGGAGGCGTTGCAGTGGTGCGCGGAGAATAAGCAAGCCCTAAAGAAAATCTCCAGCAACCTAGAACTCGAACTACGCCTCCAACAGTTCATCGAACTCGCCCGAACCGGCGAGATGGTCAAACTCGTCGAAGGCATCCTGCACGCACGAAAGTACCTCGCCACCCCAGGCAACAACCCCGGCTCTGAAGAAGAAGCCGCAGGCTTCGGCCTCAAAGCCGGCGGCCTCCTCGCACACCCACCAGAAACCACCATGGAACCCTACCGCACCCTCTACTCGCCATCCCGCTACGAAACCCTCGCCCGACTCTTCATCCGCACGCACCACGACCTCTTCGCCCTGCCTACCCAAGCCCTGCTGCACATTGCCCTCTCCGCCGGGCTCTCCGCCCTCAAAACACCGACATGTCACAGCATCCATAACCTTCAACAGTCTCCGACTACCACCACCGCCTCAAACGCCCTGACGATGCTCGGAGCCCCCTTATGTCCGATCTGTAGCTCAGAACTGAACGAGTTGGCGAGGAGTGTGCCATATGCGCATCATACGAAGAGTTTTATGGAGGAGGATCCCGTGGTGTTGCCGAATGGGAGGGTGATGGGGAGGGAGAGGTTGAGGGCTTTGAACGAGAAGATGGGGGTGAGGAGGGGAAGGGTTAGGGATCCGGGGGAGGGGCTAGAGGGGGAGGAGTGGGAGGAGGGGGTGTTGAGGAAGGTGTTTATTTCTTGATGTGTGCCTTGCGGGGGATGGGTCCTTGAGGCATTGAGTGGTATTTGGATGGTAACTCGTGGGAACGATGACGATTATGATCGCGATTACTCCTAAGAGGCCTTCGTCCTTTGTGTCTAAGCGAGGTGCAGATCTCGAAACATGGGAAAATGTCACGCGAATGGCACAGCTAGTTGAAATTCCTCGGCAGGTAAGGTTATTGGATGCGATCGCTGCAGCTATGGCTCTAATCTTGACGGACGCCCCTGGTCCGGCACATGTCTCAACCGCTTGATTGGCTGATTAAGATGAAACCTTTTTTGTTTGAATGCCGCAAGAGGGTAGCTTCATGAAATGGGGACACCAGCCGACCGCAGCAGAAGCTGGTTCATTTTCGCAGTCGTTCTTCGGATGCTGGCGTGCGGCTGTTGCAGGGAGCATCTCGCAAGACATTCGAAGCCCGTCCTGCACCCAACACGCCTGCGCGAGACTCTTCGGCGGTGACGTTGATCGAGTAATCCCCAGCAGTTTTCGTGCATTATCTTTGCGGCAGCACATCATTGTCTGCAGACTGGAGAAGCCTAGAAGTCTATGAGATTGTTTACGAGAGGTCGATCGCGGATGTACACCGATGGTACCCGACTCAGGAAGGTCCACGGGTGCAGGATTAGTCATCGGAAGCATAATGTTCCATTCCGCGTCAATCCTTGCAGGTGAATGGTACCTCAGGTATCGCAAGATCACTCCATGAACGCTTCTCACAGACGAGAATTCTGTCCTGCTCATGATCTTCCATCTGACCCACACGAGCCATGGAGTTTCCACCGACAGGGAGGGCCGGCTCCAGCAACGGAGCCATCGTGGGTCATTCCAGAAGTCGCCTGTGCTCCTTCTAGCATATAGGTGGTTATCACCTTGAAGAAGTCATGATGGGCTCGACGGCACCGGCCAGCTTCTCCCACGAACGACCCTCATTGGCACTCCTGCACAAATTCAGAATTGACAAAAAGGTACATTAGCAATATCCATTCCCCTGGTCATCGCGCCGTCGGGTTTATTGCTGCAAACTGCTTCACCAGCACGTCCCAGGTCGACGCGAGCCCCTTGCTCATTGGCAGCCTTTGATCCAGAGACTATGTAACAACAATCCCCACTCCTCTTGGTCCGAACATGGTGTCTGGTACGCATGTACTGCTCAGCCTAATATCGCGTTTCGCCCTATGCACAGCACGCTCACGTGCTTAAGCTCTTGCCGGGTGCATAGCAGGGCTGTCCTGGCAGCGAAGCTACAGCGCATTTCTCCCTCGCTTTCACGTCAGTCATCAAGAAGCGCCCTCGAGGGCTCTGGACAGAGATGCCCACAGCGGACCCCAAAGGACGCACGATGGATCCGCACCCGGTGGTCGACCATTCAGCAACTCTCACCCCGTTGCCGCTGGTGCTTCGCCAAGGCTTACCCGCGGTCGCTGGATTCAGTCTGCTGTCTCTTTCACTAGCTGCGCCGTTGTTCTTGAGGCTGGCCTGGCAACTGGCGACCTGGAAACGACCCGCGAAGGTCAACCAGTTCATTATCCTGATCTTCAACCTGTTACTGGCCGACATCCACCAGGCTATAGCCTTCTCTTTAAATATCACATGGCTCATACAAGACGGGGTGATGGTCAACACCTATACCTGTCGAGCGCAAGGCTGGCTCTTGAGCACTGGAGACCTCGCTTGTGGTCTCTTCACCTTCGCTATTGCTGTTCACGCATTTGCGGACATTACGTTCAATTACCGTCTCGGGCGCGGTAGCTTCCTAGTGGCCGTCACTGGGCTTTGGGTCTTTGACTACGTCTTCGCTATCACTGGACTGTGTTTGCATCCTCATGACTATTACGTGCGAAATGGGGCATGGTGCTGGGTCAACCTGAAGTACGTCGACCTTCGTCTCTGGGTGAGTGCTCATCCGATTAGGAGTGTGCTCCACGTCCTAGGACATTGGCTAATCTTAAACCTGTGGCTTTCGAAGTTGCAATACTTCTGGGTCATTCTATTTGAATTTGGCACTGTCTTCCTCTACGGTCTGACCTTTGTCATACTGCGGAGCCGAATTGCCACGGGCTTCTATGCTATGACGCCTAGTTTGCAGAGGAGAGCACAGGCGGCAGCGAAATTAATGATATGCTATCCGGCCATTTACGTTTTCTGCACACTACCTCTTATTATTGCAAGGTTATCTGGCATCCGCGGTACAAAGACTACGTTTCAGGAACTAGTCGCGGTTGGAGCCATCCTCGTAAGCAACGGGTGGTTAGACGTCCTTGTATACGCAATCACTCGCCGGGCACTAGCATCCGGAGAGGACCTGCCTACAGAACACCACGGGACACTGGAGACCTTCCGCCTGTGCCCAGGTGGCCATTTCGGCAACACAACAACGTGCGAAGGACTGAATTCCCATCACAACAGGTTCATATGGGTCTGTGATGGGACGGACCAGAGAAAGCATGAGAGTATAGGCGAGTCGATTGAGGCAGGAAGAGTGCGAGTGACGCGAGGTGTTGACGTGTGGAGTGAGCTGGACAGGCTGCCACGCCACATATCGAGGCTGGCGCACATCTACCCGGTGCGCAACGAGAGCGATATGACAAAGGACGCGGTGGAGGAATTAAGCCTGAGATTCTTCACGAATCACCCGTCTAGTATGGACGGGGAGGATCAGATCGCGCCCTAGATATCCTTGCCGTATCGGTTGCAGCATACCTTGATACGCAACAGGCACTTGACGGGTCACCTTTGCTTGATCAGTAGTGACCGTGCTGCCGGCAGAATGCGAGATCATGGAAATGCCGGTCGCAGCCATACTGTCACTAGACCTCCAGGAAAACATATCCATTGACAGGGATCAGTGCAGGTGAGTATTTATCTGATACATTATCATTTTGTCTACATTCTAATGCAACGTACTGCTATAGGTCGCAACGAACAGAGGATCCTGAAACGCACTGCGATATTGTCGACGCGTAGCCGCAAAAGCAAGGCACTATAGCTACAGGTCAAGACCTTGCCCTCTGTACTGGACCTAGCTTCGCAGATATTTGAACAGGGGGACTGGCGAGCTTGCACAGCTGCCGTTCTTCTTTGGGAAGACCTGGATCGAAGCACTGGGCGCCAGAAATTCGTCGCACACTGCCTTCTGTCGACTAGCGCAGCTGTATGCGACCATCGCGAGTTTTGCGTTTCAGCTTGGCTATGCTATCTATTTGGGCTAGCTACGCCTTCGCACTGCCATTGCCATCTTATGCAACCCCTGGCCGGGCGTTCACGGTACTGCGTGCTGGACTCAAGCTCATCTCGAATTGCGGCGGAGTTGCTCTCAACAAAGCTGTCAAGTCCACTACTTCGTTCAGGCAGACGTTCAGGCCCAGCTTCTGCTCCAATCTCGTGGACACTTGGCACAGAGAGAAGTGAGGTGGCTTGTTAGCAGTACAAGACCCTTGGTATAAGGCTCGCCATTTGTCAACTTCCTTCGATGCGGAATCATGTCTGGACTTGGCTGACGGAATGCCTGTCATGGTTAGAGCTTCTTCTTCAACCGGGATCACAGCTTCGTAATGTTATCAAGACCAATTCCTGACAGGTCTCTAGCTTCTACGATCGATTGTTGCACTGGTTGCAGCGGCATTGGTACCCAATGTCGTGGTTGCAGTCAAGATGAGGAACCCACAGCAGATTACCTAGGAAATGCTCGCATTGTTCCTAGCACCACCAGGTCTTATCAGCATGACATGCATATGTGCAGATCCCTGGCACATGCTGCTATGTATAGACAAGCGCTACGTAAAGGACCTGTCCACTGCAGCGCTGTTGTTGTCCTCATCAGCTACTATCGGTACATAAGTCTCTAGGCGTGTAATGACAGTACTCACACCTGCATCCTCCGCGTCAATTCTAGAGGTAATCCAAGCACATGCAATAGAAGGCGATTGTGCGTCTTTAGTGTTTCTCGCGTTGTGTTGAACGAAGGTAGAAAGCGATAATAAGGTGTAGTTCGTTGTACAGTCCAACGTACAGGAGCTAATGAGTGAATATCCAGGCATATATGTCGCGGAGAAGTCGAGTCATTCAGATCGTAGAGAGTACTAAGCCGACGTACTTGCGACTAGATGCCTGTAGTAACGAAGTACCTTTGCACTATCGCGTGCGACAAGGACATCCTCAATAGAACTCAGGAACGCTTCCAATGAGACCCCAACCATGCGTCGTCGTTTCCTTGCAATAATAATGTCTTGCGCCTCGTTTAGCATTGATTTGAACCAAGTTCCTCACGGCCTGAACATCTAACCATCATTGCAAATTGCGCCGCCTGGTTTGAGACAGCCCACGTTTCCCTTCTTATCCTTTCCACAGAAGCAGACAGAGTTAACTTCGTTGCAATGCAACGTATTGAGCAGGCCCTTAGTGCAATAATTCTATTATGGGACATTAGATTCATCTATGTGACTCAACGGAGGACAGATCTCCATGTCTGTTCGATAGTGGTGCACGACTTACTAAAAGGCCTCCAGCGCTACAAAACTGTTATCAAGAGTGGTTAGCGATCTGAAGGGTCAAGCAGCCGTGGTAACTTACGGCCAACCCTTCCTTCGCTTTCGAGCAGTAAAACTTGGCCTCCGGCATCGCTGCAATACCAGCTATGAGCGTGCATAGCAGAACGAGACCTGAGATGAATCGCATTTTTAACCGTAGACGAGGCCGTGTGCTCGCGATGTCTTCGTCAATGCAGAGCTGTTGGACTCGGCTATACTTGGCTATCCAGAACGTTGAGGGTTCAAATCGAGCAGAACCCGACGGCTACTTATGTGTCAAGACTCCCCCATCACTTCCAATTTTCCTCCCTCCGTGCCTCCGCAGCTGACGGAGGCTTCCTTGAAGACCACCAGAACTTTCTCATGCCTTCCTCAGGAGGCATACACTGCGACGATTTTATGTAAATGTAACGTGTTGGCCGGCACCTAGGGAGACAGAAGTTCTGCGCAAAGCATACCGTTTGTGATACATTTTTTTGGTCGAGTTACCTCGGCAACATTCTAATCTCTACTGAGCCGCTTCGTATCTTGGTCCTTTTAGCGTTGATCCTGCTCTTAGACAATATTGGCATTAGAGATGGATCAGATCAACACCTTTTAGAAGCGCCTACGGCATGTCGTTCGTACTGCACAGCATCGTTTGAGGATAACGGAGTTCGCAGGACCCTCGTATAGAAATTTGCCTATGTATTGATCATGCTCTTCGCTCCAGAACGGAAACCTGCCCAACAAGATTGACTCGCCGATGCAGGGGTGAGCCAGCCATGCGTTGCACTTGAAAGCTGCGTTGTAGGAAGCGACCTCGGGAATCGCAGGGTTAGGCTGAAGTTGAGGTGTTATGACCTCGGCATGGAGCTCTTGGACGTGGTGCATGGTAGCGGATTAGGACTGTAGATGCTGTAGACTCGTATCCGACAGCGATAGGAGGGGTTTTGGGTAGGATTGCAGACCTGATCCATCTGTTGATGGGTCTACAACCACTTTCAGGTTTTGCACGGTGGTAAGATCGGACCTCGATCTCAAAAAAATTATGGACCGACGAAGGGGTGACTTGGACCACTTGCTGCCACGGCGAAAGAGTCGTAAAGCCTTGAGCGGTACATGAACCACTGTTCCATTGACTATCCCCAATTGCTGTTCTGGCTCTGAAGGCTGAAGTATTGAGCTTCATAGTTGTCCTAGCAAGTCAGACAGGCAGTAGTACTGGATCGCCGTAGATCGGACCGGCTTTCGAAAGCAACACCCTTCCACCTACTGGTTACGTTGCGGTATCTCACCGGTAGACTCATGCATCCAGTTCAATACGATGATTGATGCTGGGTTGCCTCCTCGCAGGTCAGCCGGAGAGCGTCGTGTACTATCAGATGTACGAAACGAGCTAGAGTACATTCGTACATTAGCAAGCCGGTTCCTAAGATAACGTCACGTCCGCACACCCAATGTACAGGACTGGTGACAGAGTCTGGTCTTCAGGAACATGGCGCGCCGGGTAAGATATCTAGAACATGTTCGGCACGCCGGCATCGGTTTCATTTCACGCAGGTAAAGGCACTATCGCTGCTTTTTCGTGCCTGTTTTGGCTTGAAGCGCAAGGGCTTCGCCCACGCCATTGCCGTAAGCTTGATTTACGGCAAGCGCAAAGTGTCATGCTATTTTCCATCATCCGCGTAGGTCAAATACCAGGTTGAGCCTCAGGATGGGATGGGGGACGGGAACCGTGGCTGCTTTCACTGTCGAAATTGATGTCGGTCTTCGAGGCAGATGCCTCATCCTGAACATACTGGTAAGCTTGAGCGCACCAGAAAGTCAAGCATGTGGCTGATGCCACCGAGGTGTCTGTCTGCACGGAGACGGTTGTGGTAAAGGGATTGGGCGTGGTTATAGTAGTATTGCTCGCTTTCCCAGGCCGAATCGGCCAGTGCGGCGTTTACGATGCAATTTGCAGCCATGGAAAGTCCCGCGCATAGCAGAATTTTGGTGCAGAGTCCTGAGTTGAAGCAGACGTGCTAGAGGCCAGCTCACGACGTCCTCCAGGCGTCAGGCCAGAGACCCAAATAGATCTCCTGGAGTGCGAATACCACACTCGTAACCAGCCCGGGAGTTTGGAGACATGTTCGGAATCTAGAATAAGGTTGCCAGCGACAGTTCCTGGAGGAGACTGTTCTGCATGTTACCCTGTTACCGCAAACGAATGATGTCCGGCTCTTTATCACACCGGACGCGCTGCATTACATCCCTAAGCATCGTGGCATGAACGTAGCACACTCCGAGTAGGCCATAGCATCCGTTCTCCGCAGGTCGCAGAGCCAAAGGGAATTTGCACCCGTATACCGGTGCCACAATGTCGCCACAAGACATTACTGGTGGACCAAGACCGACCAAACCGTCATCGCTCATGAAGAAGCGTCAGTTGTTACAAACGAGATTGACTTGGCGTTCGTAGCGAGCTGAGGCAGTGTCGTCAGCATTGGACGATGGAGCGGAACCTGCCGTCTCTGCAGCATCTGGCGACGGAAACGATATTGACGGTGGGGCCGTGTTCTGTAGCCGCTTCACCAACGCTGCTAGGCCTCGACTGAGCTCTTCATCATCCGCAGGTTCGAACAAGCCACTGGATGCGCCACCGAGATGACCCGCCGCAAGGATAGACGCCAGAATCTCAGTAGCCCAAATTGAGTCTGCGCCTCCACCACAACTTCTGTAGAGACTCAAAATTTCGTTGATGAATTCGAGCATAGCATTCGGCGGTTTAGCAGATTTGTAGACGGCAGTGGTACTTTTCACCGCGCCGCATTTGTATCCGCGAAGGAGCAAAATATCTGGATGCTGTTCCATGCCGTCCAACGCGGTCGTCACTTCTCCGCTCCATAGTGACACGCTATCTCGTAGTTTTGGGATCCTTACAGGACATATCGCGCCATCTGGGGCGCGATGCAAGAGCGGCGCCCACGAGCAGAAGCTTGCAGCCTCAGAAGAATAACATGGCAATGCAAGCTCTTCCTCGTACAGGGCCAGGTCACCATCTTGACTAATGATGCAGCGTACGGCATCCCTAAGCACGCCTGCGAGAGGTTTGCTGTAGTTTGGACGAAGCAAAGCAGCTGACCTGGGATCTGTTGGTTGACGCACGAGGCCAAGGACACCGAAGACTGTGTCTCTGCTGTCAGTCTTGCCACGGTGCATGGTGAGTAGGGTCAGAGAGTATAGGTCGACCTCTCTGTCTTCGATATATTCGCCCAGGTCTGAGACTGCAGAGAACGATTCTTTCGCTGCTGTAGTCAGGTAGGACGAATGGATCCAGCAGATCCAGCAGCCAATTCTGAGAATCATTGCGAGAGGTATGTCGCATTCGCTATAATAGCAGGAACTTGTTGGAGGAAGAGCTACTTCTTGCAGGATCCACACTCTTCGAAACCATGGACTAAAGTAGAGGTCAATGACCGGCCCAAGGTCAATGGTCAGCGCTCTCATGGAGTTCCTGTGAAGAACTGTCCGCATGTTCCCCCAGTCGTCAAGTGCATTGAAGTCGTCTGTCTCCTCCCGCATTTCTTCGTATACCACATGAAGCGACGCAAGTAACACACCGGGAGCCACGCCTGAAGGCCCGAGCCACACCAGCGTCCTCGTCGTCCGTGAGTACACTTCGCCCATGAGGTTGACTTGCTGAGACCTTTCAACGATATTGCTTTGGTCGATACAGATGGCGTCGATCCAGACTATTCTGGATGAGGTTACCAATCGAAGACGCCTCAGTGCGGCCTCGGAACTTGCTGTTGTGACGAAAGCTTCTCCATCTACTTCAATGCCTGCTGTGCCAGGAATGGTGCTCCAGCAGTATGATACAGCTTCGTATGGCGTATGTTCGGCATGCAGAAGCGAGATATGGTGCGAGCTGCAGCGCACGAGGTCTGACGGCTGTCCTGGATGGAGCTCAAGCACTCGTATCTCCTTGGAACCAACATCTAGAGGTTGGTAGGCAAAATTTAGTCCAGCAGGTAGAGTCATTGTTGGTGATGGTGACTACTACTTGTCGGTGTTGTGAGCATGGTGTCCCCGAAGGATTGGTAGGATGACTGATCTATCGTTATTCCAGCCTCGCGATTCTGGCTGATCAAGACTCGCAAGATCTGAGACGAGTATCTCGTTTAGCCATGACACTCATCTCGGTACAAGGTCCATAGATCTCAAATGCTGCAACCAGGAAGGGGAAACAGCGAGACATCAGCCGCAGCGGAATAGCAGCGCTGCTGACAAGCGCTTTTTGGGACTCTCGATTAGTGCTAGCCATTGAATGCTGACGATCTGCCGACAGATCACAAAAGCATCCATCCCAGGCCATGGTACTCGGCTGCGTGAGCAGAATTTTGTAAGCAGAATGTCGATGCGCTTGATGAGAGGAACAGAGCAGCGCGGGTCGTCCCGCGATTCTACTACCGAATGAGACTGAGAATAGACCTTGTGGAAAGATCGATGGCAAACACCTCCCCGGGCCTACATGACATGCATTGCTCCTTAGATGAAGGTGACAATTCAGGTCAAAGTGAAAGCCAGAATTAGTCGCCTCGGGACCTCGACAACTGCCATCTCATCTGTAGATGCAAAATGAGCGCGCGGTATCGTAAGACGCATGGGAATTCCCAAGTGGTGACCCTATTCCGCCTCTTCACATGCCTCCCATGCGCACACCTACGGCGGGCACTGCTGCCCACAACACGGGTCGCAGGCAGGGTGACACGCGCCATCACACACCCAGTTGGGGTACTGCGATTTATCATCAGACTTGAATCTTTGCCGGGCATATAAGTTCGCGACCGAGAGTCGCGTACCTCCTCGCCGATGTATGTGAGACATTAGCCGCAAGGCATGGGTCTAATGCGCGAGCCTGCCTGATGAACGGGAGGCAGAGAAGAGCGACGAGCACGATGAAGGTTGGTAGGCTCTTGATTCGCATGTTGTCTGTTGATGTATGGGGTAGTCGCTTTTCCAGCAATCTGAGAGGGCTCCTGACCTGGAACGATCGAAGTTGTACTGGATCGTCCTTGATCGAGGGCCCTTTATAGATCGAAACCGTCAAATGCCGGAGTTTGCGACTCAGACCTTTGGTTTTAGGTGAAGCATATTGTACCAAACCGAGGTGTTCCAACCAGGTCTCATATGGCCTTGGTACACCACCAGACGGGTTCCCTGTGGTCAGATGATGTTCCAGTGTCCGGGATGCCCCATTTACTACATGCAAAGTTCGGCGATATAAGAATTTGAATCGCTGATGAACCGCAGTATTTGACGACATCAAACGCGAGCGAGTGAAGGCTGGGCTAGTCTTTTCCACCAAACGTCTTTCAAAGCGATTACCGAGTGTATCGCGAGCATGGCCACGTGGAAGCGGCGCGGAATTGTAGGCGACGATTCGAGTCGCCGCCGTACTCGTCGCCTTTCATGCTCCAGTAGTACCCGTCAATCGAAGTGAGCGGGCAGGGGTGGAAGGAGTGCAGAAGAGGATAAACGGAATAGTCTTGCTCGTACCCTTGTTGTCCGAGTCACGCGACTGTTGTCCACGTTGAGCGTGTTGTACAATGCTCTTGTATTGGAAGCTCGCTCAGATGCGTCAGGTTCACCGCATCGACAGCCTGCGAAGCATCGTCTTCCACTGGCCTCCAATCGCCATGCCAGCCATCACATCACTATGCCATTTTATCCCAGTCTATGTCTATTCCATCGATCGTGGTTACCGAATTTGCAGTTTTCAGTAAAAGTTCATTCAACGCCACGCTCCTCGCTCTTGACTGAGAAGAAGCCCATAACATCGAAGCGCCGTCCCCAGACACTCTCGCTCGCTCTTACGTCTCATCGAAACCAAAATCGCACCCCAAGAGTGAGAGCTCTACTGCCTAGCGTTACTCCACTTGAAGTCGCCAACAGATATCTGGATGAAGTTCTTCGGCCTGCTCTCATCGATCAGCCACCATGCCTCATCAATCAAACAACATACAGATAACATACAGCTTAGGCCTCACGGCCGCCGTCAACTCTTCCGCGCCGTGCTCCGCAGCCGCCAGCGCAGACTTCGAGAAATCGCTCTTGTCCCTCGTCGCGTACATTGCCGCGCTGCCAGTCAGGCCCAATGCGCCGACGACGCTAAGAGCTCTTATGATTCCAGACATAGGAAGCTTGATTCGTGTGGTGGTGTGAGGTCTGTCGTGATATGTGCTGCGATGCAAGCAGGGTCGAGGAACTTTTGTGTTGGGTATTGACCGTTGTCGGTAAAGGTTGCTAATGTGTGCGAGTGGAGCAAAGGTTCGAATAGGACAAGGCAGTTATCGTATGACGCCGTGATGGCACCGATTGTGTTGGGCTGTTGATGGGAAGAATTTTAAAGAAAACCTGGAAGTATAGGGGGTTCGATTTTTTGATTTTTTTTTTGGAATTGTTCCTCAACCCACCACCTATCTGCATTTGATTGCTGGGTACAAGGATGACTACTTGATCCTTCGTTTCATGCGATTCAGCCAGTCATGGAAGGAGATGATTGCGACTTGGATGATGCATGAAAAGGGAGAGGGCCATTCGGAGGGCACCTCTTGAGATTTTGGGCGCTTGGGCCCAGCGCGCATGTGGCATTCAGTTTAAGGTAGTCAACGTGCGCGCTTGCCGTTTCCTGCCGTTGTCTCGGAGACCCGTACATACATGTATATTGTGTACCCTCGGACAAGACGGACGGTTTTCCCTGTCAACAACTAGAGAGAATACGGTTCCGAAGGCCTAATCACATGTATTTCGTGTTGGCTGCTATACATACAAATCATGAAATCATACAACAAGCCTCCCAGCGCCTAGAACACCTCGCTCGAAACAACACAAACCCGCACACCAGCCTATCGCTGCACAGTATTCTTTCCATCGCCCGCCTCACTCCCCGCCATCTCATGCACATCGCTCCCGGGCATCTCGTAAATCTCACTCCCATCACCCTGCATCTCATGAGCATATCCCTTCCCAGGCCCAAGCGACTCGCTCCCGCCCATCTCCGAATACCCAGCCTTGTTCGGATCCAAGCGATACGGACTATCCAGCTCCTGCGCATGCTGTTTCTGCGGCGCACTCATCTCGTGAATATCTCCCCCTCCGAGTTCGCCGCCCATGGGTTGCGAGATGAATGGTTTCTCGTTGTTGGCATCGCCGGTTTCTTTGCCAGCGCCTCCGGCTTCCTTGGCTTCGAGCTCGGCGGCGCGACGCTTCTCGACCTGTCTTCTCCGGCGGAAGAACCAAAGGACTGCTCCAAGGAGGGTGATTGCTGCTACTATGCCAATGACTACTCCAGCAATGGCACCGCCGGAGATGCCGCCTGAGCCAGACTTCGAATTTGCTTGCATTTCGGCGGTGATGTTTGGGCTGTAAATGGAGCGGATCAGGGGGTTCGTGGTATTCGAGTCCCATTTGCAGGGAGCTACTGTAAAGTTAGAGCGATCGTAATCGGCGATGAGGTAAGCTTCTTGAAGGAAAGTGCGGCCGAGTGTGTATTGCGTGCTATTCGTGGCTCTTTGCAACGGGAAGTAATAGCTCGTATTCGGGTCCGCGACGATAGGATAGTTCACCTGGAGGTCAAACGCTCCGTACGGCAGGGTAATGTTCACAGTCTCGCCGCCCTTCGCATTTGGACCCAACGTGAACGTCACACTTGGGTTTGATGCCTGCAAAGCAGCTCGCTGAGCGCTTGTCATCAGGTAGAGACCTGGCGAGTAGCTTTCGTCGTAGGTGAGGTTGAAAGCTTTCTCGAACGCCAGGCAAGAAGAGTTTGGCAGGTATATCATGGACACCGTCGAGTCGATGAAAACCGGCACCGAGCCGTCCGGGAGAAGGTCTGTGCCACTGTCGCTCGTGATTGACTGCACATTGACGAGCAAGTCTCTGCTGATATCGGCATAGAATGGGAAAGTCACATTGGTTTGCGTAAACCGGTTCTGGTCGTAGCCGCCCAGCACCAAAGATCCATATACCTTGTTCAAGCGGTACTGATTCCCAGCCGTGTACCCATAAGAGTGTGATGGGATGTGGCCCTGCTCATACAGCAGATCTACAACCGACGGCTGAGGACTCGAGTAAACCGTGAAGTTGGTCGGGCGCGGGTTCAACCCAAATTGTCCCAGCCAATACCTGGAGTCCTGTATAGTCGCCACCACAGCATGCTCCACAGAAGCGTTCGCGGTCGATCCGGAGCCTTGCCAGCCCAGAGTCAAGTCCTCATACCCAAAATTGCCATTGGTGCTCAAATCAAGATTCTCCTCCAGCTTGAAGTCATAAAGACTTGTGGCCTGCCATGTGGACGACTTATTGGCATAGTACAGGCCACCGCGCGAGTCCGCGCAGTTGGCAACATAGCCATCCGGACATCCGCCAGGAGCGATGACCCACGTAAATGTTGCGATCGTCGAAAGCAATACCCGCACATTTTGAGTCTGCGAATTCTGGCCTAGCTGAACTGGAAAGGAGGACCATGGTCCGTCTAATGTAGATTGTCAACACTCTGCCCTCATCTTCTCTAGTCTGGCGCCCACTGACCATTGCCATCCCAATATTGACTCGCTGCGATCTCGACCGCAGCGGGATATGTGACAGTGGTGTGTGCTCTTTTCGCCAATCTTCCCAGCGGTAATGCCTCCAGTCTTTCTGCCCGGCAAGTTGCGGTGCTGAGAAGACCGCTCGCTATGATGCCGACCGCAGCCGCGAAATGATCCACCGGGAACTTCATGGCGACCGTGGGACCAGACGGAAGACGCGAGATGGCCTTGGGCGGGCGCGACTACAGCGAGGGCCTCATACGAGGTGTGCAGGAAGAGCAACAACAAGTTTAAAATGCCGCCGATGACATATTCGTAGCGACAGACGGGCAGAGAGGGAGGAAGATCTCAATCAACCTCGCCCAGGCCCAGCTTCCACAGAGGCGCCGTTTCCTCTGAGGCGAGAGTTTGGGGCAGCCCAGCGCTTGTTTGATTGGGCACGGGCAGGCATCTTGAAGTTTGCGACACGAGATGCAGCCCTCGAATCCTCCGGGGCCGTACACATGTAATATTGAAGATGCACTGCGCACTGACAAGGCTTGATGATGCAATGTCGCGGGTCTGCTGTTCCCCCTGGAGTCGTTGTTGCCCTGTTCACATGTCGCATCTCACCAGATCCCATCATCACAGCGTCCACGGACAAACCACGTGGCGGTCGCGCCGTTGCGGATGCTCCACATGACCACATTCGGGTTCCCCGGGGACCCTGGCTATTTATGGCTCTCGGCGCCTGTCATCCGACGCTCCGCATGCCAACCTTATTACATACATGTACATGTAGGGGGTAACTCACTTCGAGAAGCTCAGCTCAACATGGACTGCTCGGTGTTGTTGGTACCGATCGCATACCATCCAATGCCATCTGGGGAACATCTCGCCAATATTGTTCAGTGACAAACGCCGAAGGCTTTCGTGACTGACTTCTGCTCCTGTCATACCCAGTCTCCAGATCAATCCCGGCTTATGGTCGTATACGTGCAAGCGGTCATCACCTTCCAGGGCCGGGCTGTGCCCCAGTGGCATATCGAAGATCGTGTCAGCATATTTCCAAGACCGGACTTACCAAGCACCAAAAGGCTCGATATCGGCAGGAAGGAGTCACGAGGTCGCCACCACATACGACGATGAGTCGCCGCTTCGCAGACTCCATGAGGTAGGATTTAGGGCATCTAGTGTTAACATCGGCGGACAATGTTGGTATACATTTTCTTCCATCGTATCAATGCTGCTCATCGCTTCCTGATCACGCGTCCCTCACGACTCCACCTGGAACGAAGATGCGGTTCGACAGACCGGCTATACTTCTGACATTGATCAATGCAGCAATTGCAACTCAAATCTTGGGTCCCAGAGATGTTCAGGAGCGCGGCGCCAACATTTCTAGCAGCTTCGCCATCACGAGGACTAGCACATCATGGAGTTACTCCTTGACCACAAACACAAGTCCGGTCAACGCTAGTAGCACATTGTCTCCTCCCATAACTGCTTTCTCACCTCACACCCAGCCATCTGCTTCATCGATCATTGGTCCAGCGTCCCGTCCAGATCTGAGGAGCAGTAGCAGTAATAGCAGCAATACAAGCGCACCCTACGCTTCTCCAAATGTGCTCATGAGTGTGAGCTCCGAGATTGGTCCTGCTTGGGGACCATCACAAACCACCTCTGGCGGAAGCATTAGTTCACGCAGCAGCGGCGCACAACTTCCTGGTCTGAACGTTGGCACAACAGCGACAGCAATTGACTGCAGTAATGGAGGCGATGGTGCTCAGGCGACTGGTTTGCCAGACAGCCTACGATCGGAATCGACCATTGCCCAAGCCACGACAGGGTTCGACGGCAGAGCCAGTACAGCCGCATCTATCACCTGCCCTATCGCAGTACCATCTGGCCAAGCCACCCAAGGAGACAGCGACGGCGCAGCACACACTATCCTTGAGCAGTCTGCCTTGCCCCATGGCCAAGCGACCATCATTACCACAATCATCTCGCTTGTGGCTCCGATGCCAAGTGCTGACCAAGAGGTTCCCGTAGCTGGGCAGACCTCTCAAACCGACCATTCATCGAGCGGCACATACATCGTGGGTGCAGACACGACGCTAGCTGCAGGCGAACCAGCAGCAAGTGGGTCATATTCTGTTACCATCAATGGTGAAAGCCAATTGCAAGTCATCACAGGCGCCAGTACAACAGTGATTCGAAGCAGCGAGACGGCATCAAGCAATCGACCTCAGGGCACTGGAAGTGCGGTGACCAGCGTGGCTCCTGAGACAGCAAGTGGTCAAGTTTGGTGGAATGTATTGCCTCTCGCCGTGATTTGTCTAGGCATGATCCTGCCGTGAGCTGGAGTAGACACATCGGATGACCGTAGATATCGACAGAATATCAGTCCAGAATGTGCGGCGATGCAACCTTCTGTGTCTGCTCGCCAACGCCACACCGACGTTCGTCTTGCGATTGCAGCCCAGATGGTACACGCTCACCTTGTATGGGCAACTCGGACCTTTGACCCACCACGACAACATCTATATGACAGGGGTTACTTATGTCCGGCGGGAATAGACCGATTGCAGACAGGCCGATGTTGTTCCTTCCCAGCTGGTGTGGAGCCCATGCAGCGGACCCGTCCTGCAGCTGCTCAAGCAAGCGATCTCGGCTAGATGGAAACAGTGATGGTGATTGGTAGCAATTGCTTTCCACAAACTCACTGCGCAAGTCCAAGCGATGATATTCCAGGCAGCCAGAGCGCTCAAGCAAAGGCTAGAATTGAGATGCACGCAGAAACTCGAAGCCTCAGACAGAGTTGAAACTCCAGAAGGGTATCACATAAACCACCCCTACATACCTATCCTCCCCATTTGCCTGGCTATACCTGCGTATCCCACCGCAATCAACCCTCCAACCTCTCCCCCAAACTACGAAGTAGTAGCCTTCGGCTCCTCCGTCTTGGTCGGCGGCGCCTGTCCCTTCTTCAACTCCCCCTCAATCGCTGCCCTCAGACTCTCGGGCTTACTCGTGCTCGCCCACCGCTGCACAACCTGTCCATCGCGTCCGATCAGAAACTTCTCGAAATTCCACTTGATGCGCTGCAGGCCGAGGATTCCCGGCTTCTTCTTCTTCATCCAGTCGTAGACGGGCTCCGCTTTGTCGCCGTTGACGTCGGTCTTGCCGAGGATGGGGAAGGTGACGCCTGGAGTGAGTTAGTAGTGGATTGGCATGGTGGTGGTCGTGGTCGTAGAGGGAGGAGGAGGGGAGGTGGTACCGTAGTTGACTTGGCAGAAGGATTGGATCTCGTCGTCGGAGCCTGGATCTTGGCTGGCGAACTGGTTGCAGGGGAAACCGAGGATCTCGAAGTCGGGATGGGAGGGCTTGATCTCTGGGTGTGCTGTCAGTAATTTCTTCTTCTCAGGATGATAAAGATGTCTACCTACCCTTGTACAGCTTCTCCAGCCCTTCAAACTGCGGCGTGAATCCGCACTTGCTGGCGGTATTGACCACCAGAACGACCTTCCCCTTCAACTGGTTCAGGTCGTAGGGCTCGCCCTTCTTGTTCTTGGGCTTGAAGTCGAAGAATGTCGTTGCTGAAGCCATGTTTGCCGCTCCTCTCTTGCTTATCGCTGGCGTCTGGATGTACAGCGGACGATGAAAAGGTGGTGACGGCGGGGCAAATCTCAGAGAAGTCTGATGGGAGTGGATAAAGAGAAGGGTTCGAGGAAAAGTATAAGGGCGACGACGAGGCAGTAGTTGCATCTATACTAGTAGGTACTAGGTACCGTAATCGCTATCGCGACAGCTACCTTGTTCGCCGACGAAAGCTATGGCCCTCTACTAAGACGACGATTCTTGGAACCGCGTCTGATGATGATTGCTCGAGCACCAGATGGCTCGCGGCGCTGGCATGTGAACGGGTGCTCGTCCCGCCCGCTATGCGTCACTTTCCAATTTGTCGCACCACGAGTTACCTCCGAGGATCCCTAGTATAGGCCGAGGATACATAAGCCCGTCTTTCTATCTGCCGTCCAAGACAATCGTCGTGAGGAGACGAAGGTTTGGTTGTACATGTATCGTCGATGAAGTAATAGACTAGCTGGGGTCTTGGTCTTGTCTTATCTACAGTATGCCGGTGCTGTAGGGCCAAACCCATGTTCGCATGCGAATAGATCTGCGCTCGGCGTTCTGATTGGCTATTGCTCTGGGCCTGGTCTACAAGGCCGACCCGAGCAGGAGACGACATGCTCATCACTCTTCGTCCGCACGACCACGTATTCCGCAGTCTCCAGAGTCGAGTCGGGGTTGTGCTGTGGAGGGGAAACACATCCTCCTCAGACTCTTGCAGCCATCCGCAATCACGAACGAGTGGCATTCTCAGGGGAGAGAAGGATTGAAGCCCTCGGCGGCGGAGCACGGAAGGATTCACTACAGCATATAGGAAACCCTCCGCTTTAGTATGCTGACTATAGTGCATATATCGCAGTCATGGTAGCACGGCGAGAACTATCTTTAGCCATATGACTAACAGCTTTATAGGAGAGTAGATATAAGTATTTGCGGTCCCGAACTCTCTAATACGACGTCCCTCCTATTTCTATCGCTGAAAGCCTACAAAATGCTCTAGCCTAAAGGCAAATGTCTTTATAAAAGTAGTTATAGCTATATATCAGATTATCGCGCGCCCTATCATACCAGTCCTCCGAAACACGCAATTCCAGCTCTCCTCCCAAATGCCCTCCCTAAAAATCGCAATCATCGGCGCCGGCCCTGCAGGCTGCACGCTGGCACGCCTCCTCCTCTCCTCCCCCCAACAATGCCAACTCACAATCGCAATCTTTAAAGCCGAAAGCTCCCCCAACTTCCGCTCCCAAGGCGGCACCCTAGATCTGCACACCAGAACCGGGCAAGCCGCACTGAAAGCCGGAGGCCTGTGGGACGAGTTCCTCAAGCATGCCCGTTATGATGGTGAGGCCATCAAGATTGCTGACAAGAACTTACTCTGCTATGTGAACTTGGGTGGTGGGAAGGTGGGATCGAAGGGGACTGGACGACCGGAAATTGATAGACCCGTGTTGAGGGAGATGTTGTATGAGAGTTTGCCACTGGGGACAGTGCGAAGGAATAAGAAGCTCGTGTCTGTCACTGCGACTCCTCAGGCCAGTTCAAAGCACACTCTCAACTTCGCGGACGGTTCGACAGAAAGTGGTTTCGACCTCATAGTCGGTGCCGACGGCGCGTGGTCCAAAGTCCGACGCCTCCTGACGAACGAACAGCCCTTCTACTCCGGCATCGCAGGGCACCAGTGTTCCATCCCCGACGCTCAAATCAATGCCCCCGAGCTGTTCGAACTGGTGAATCGTGGCTCGCTCTTCGCCTGGTCAGATGGGACGGGTCTTTTTATCCAGTATATGGGCGACGGCTCCATTAACTCGAGTACCTGGAGTCGACGGGATGTGGATTGGCAGAAGGCTTACGATGTCCATGACGCCGCGACTGTGAAGAAAGTGTGTCGGGAGGAGTACGTGGAGTGGGATCCCAGGCTTGTTGATTGTGTGCTGAAAGCGGATGATAGCAGGTTCGTGCCGCGAGACCTGTTCATGCTGCCGATCGGTGTCAGGTGGGATGGTGTCCCAGGCGTTACAGTTATAGGTGATGCAGCGCACATGATGACGCCGTTTGCAGGCGAAGGCGTCAATTTAGCCATGGAGGACTCGCTAAAGCTCAGCAAAGCAATCTTAAATCTGTCGACACGCCGCATCAACTGGCCAGCAATGTCCGGACCTTCGAAGAGGATCTGTTTGTGCGCGGGCGGAAGACGCAGCAGGTGACTTATGATATGATGGCCGCGATTTATCATACTCCTGGGTCTCCGAGAAGAGGGATTGAGAGGTATATACTCAAGGCTATGACAGATGAGATGGGATGGTGGATGACGATGCTGGTGACGCCGATTGTGTATGTTTGGTTCGGGGTGTTCAAGATGATCAGGTAGCGAATAATTGAAATCGGCAGCTAGGCGCAACGTCAGCGGGTCCGATGGTAATTGGCCATATTCGAGATTGCGGCCTGATACCGTTTTTGTCAGTCAGCAGAAGAGTTCAAGTTCCACGGCAGCAATGATTGATCGGTCCAATACTCCTCGTGTATGGCTCATTATGTCAACCGAGCTCTGTGCACATCGACACGGAAGATCGTCGATACAAAATTCGAGTTGTAGATTCTGGCATTCGGTGCACTACCTGTATCTGCCATCACTTCCAACATGCCCGCGCAGCAGAACAAGTGTTCTGCCGCACAGCTCGCAGCCCAGAGGATCGGACGCTTAGTCCTCTTCCTCCTCCTCACCATCACCAACAACGTTGAAGAACTTCAAGCTGTACTCGCCCTTGCTGGTGCTGACCACGCGCAACCAGTCCCTCAACTGCTGCTTCTTCAGGAATTTCTTGGTCAGGTACTTGAGGTAGCGACCAGAGAACTCCTGGTGGCTGACGACCTCGATGCGGCCGTCGCCGAGGTTGGTAACGGTGATAGTGTCGCCAAGGTTGCCGGTGCGCCCCTCGACCTTGATGCGCTGCTGCAGGAAGGTGGTGAAGGCGGACGGGTCGAAGATGCGGTCGGTAGTGGGCTGGGTGGCGTTGATGATGTACTGTGAATACATGTGATCAGTATGCGTGTGGGTGGGTGTGTTGGTGGGATGAAAATTGTACCTTCTTCGTCACCTTCTGACCCTTCTTGCCTGGGGCGCCCTTGAGGCCACCGCCACCAGCAGTCGGGCGCTTCTGTATCAGAAGAGTCCTCGATCAGTATTGTACTTCCTCTCAATTCCTGCTGCTTGTGCGCTTCTAGGAAGAAGGCAGCGCCATGTCGAACCGGACAGCCAGCTAAGGCGTCGGCTCTAAGGCGGGCAGCAAAGCGAGATACGTACTGGTCCAGCAACCATTTTGTCGGTATGGGAGTGTTGTTGGTGGGGAGGAGTTGTCTTGTATGGTGGGACGCAAAGAAATGGTTATCCTACGTCTTGGAGAACAGAAGATGAGACTGGGACGTTTGGTGTCGCAAAAGTTCGCGCACCGGAAGGCTTGGCGCTCCATATCGCGGATCTAGCCGTTCATCTCCAGGCCCAAGCCGAACCAGGAAGGAGCGGCCTTTGCAACTCTACAACTTACATGTAACACACTGCCCTGATGGACTCTTCGAATGGTCGGCTGGATTTGCAGGTCCATCTCTGATATAGCGCTCGGCATCATTGCGGTGCTCTGCGGCTTGCGATAATGCTTGCGTCCGTCTTATCTGCGGATACTCAGGACTCTCAGCCGTATCGTGCCATGGCAGATTGACGGCTTGCTGATATTGCTGGTGCTGCAGAGTTCGGCAAGAGCAGATCAGGCTAGTGGTCGGAGAATAACTTCATGTGGATGCAACAGTGAGGGTTCTGGCGTTGCCACTGCAAATTGTGTGACCACTTGATCTATGATCAACTTGGAGTGCAATGCGTCTCGCAACAGAGCCTGATGTAAACGGAGCTCGAGATGGAAGTGCACGATTGCTGAGATCGCATCGGTAACGCTACTCTGCTTGATGGTCAATGGTAGGGTTGTAGTGGTCATTGGATAGAGCAAACAATGTCAACGTAGCTCACAATGAGCTTACTCCGGTCGATACGAGGAAGTTCCATCGCTGCTTTCTAGGTCACGCGGTCTTCTTATAGCAGGCTGGATCTGCTCTTCATCTCGTCCAAAATTAGAGATCAACATCGGACTCAAGCGATGCCAATTCAAGGTGCTCCTGACTACCCAAACATCTTCACCAACAAGCGGCGCAAGTCTGCAAGACCAACGGAAGCCGATATTTGTAGACTGCTGGGCATTGACAATAAGCACTCCAAGGGGCTGACAGACATTTTCCTGACCGGGTGGGCAGACACGGATACATACTACCAAGCCCTGCTTCAAGTTATCGCTGACGAGCTTTTCGTCATGCCCACACTCCAGCAGGGCTACCATCTTTCAGGACAGTCAAACACGTGCTTCATTAGACATAACGAGAACGGCGTGGTCTCGGTGATGAGAAGGGCAAGCGACCAAAAGCCCATGGTGAAGACATTAAAGGAAATCTTTGACGGTGACCTTGACACTCAACTTCCCCAAATCTGATATCGATGCTAAAAGATTCGATGCCGCAGGCAAGCTCCACTCAGAAGACTTCAGCACGACAAAGGAATGGAATAGATACATCAATCGCATCCTGCCCGTCCTGATTGCTGACGCCAGGAACGTCCAGAAGAAAAGAGACACTGCCTCGGACAGCACAGAGACGAATGCAGGTCGAAGTCGGGGAGCAGGAGAATCTGGAGACACTACTGCAGCCACGCCACCTGTCGGGGCGCCAGGAGCTACACTGACAGAGAATCAGAAGAGTTTCAGGGCCTCGGTCATGAACGATAGAGTCAAGATCCCGGCAAGCGCGCTTGATGGTGAGTTGGATGACGTTGAGCAACGTTGGAACAGCGATGACGGGAGATTGAAATAGAGGTCGAATCTCGCCGTGCGTACAGTGAGAAAAGTCGAATGTATTCCTGTAATGAGACTGACTTGTTCGCTGCCTCTGGCTGGCAACGCCCTATGTGACCACGATCTGCAACCTTAGGGTCTTTGCCACGATAATTCTCACCCACAATACAGATCGCCGTGGATTCCTGGACAATCAAGCACCTCGTGGATGCTACCATTCTTTGGAAGAACCCTGGGCACATCTGTTCGCATCAAGAATGTTTGCTGCGTTCTAAGATTCCACAAACATTCTTCGACAACGCTTGCTCACGTTCGGCAGAGCGGAGACACACTCATTCTTGAAGCAATGGTGTAGGCCACAAAAAAGCTGAGTAAAGAGATATCGGATCGCGAGCTGAACTCAAAACCAATGCCCGCTTCTCAGATCGGGAAGTCCTTCACATCGATATGGCCACTGTGGAAGCAATATGTAACGTCATAGAGAAAAGAGATGCTGAACGCTATCGTCTCGATCAGAGGTGTCTGCGACAGAAGAAAGTGGGCTGGCGGGTACATATGGACTTCGCACTTTGAGCTCCCATCTGTGAGGAAACCGTGCATTTCAGAGGAGAAAATCCTTGGTTCAGCAGCAATCTCCATGGAGATCCGGGCGGGTTCCCACAGCCTAGCGGCTGGAGGATCGTGGGGGTGGGGATGGAGGCACTCACCTGATAGCGGTCTGGAGGCAAACGAGTGAATCAGAGCACTGATCAGAATCCGCAGTGTTGCAGGGGCTGGCGGCGGCAGCGCAAAGGCGATGTGGAATGTTTTAGTGCCAGCTTACCGATGCGGGATAGTACTGATAGGTAGTCGAACAGGTAGAGCAACTGGATCCTGCAATTGCACATTCTCCAAGCAAGCACAACTACTCCATTGTCCACGACACGCGACGTCAATTTACGTGGCATCCCAACTCTAAGCGGTGAGGTGACGCTCTTTGATGCATTCTGGATCTGGCAGAGTACATGGACCCTCCGGGAAAACCCTTGTCCAGCTTGCTCATGATTTCAAGCCACGAACAGCATGCTGCCCTTCTCGTGAACGAATGATGGGTAGTGATGGAAGGACCTGTCACTGTTGCGTAGCAATCGAGCTCATAATGCTGTCAACCCCACAGTAGCCCTGGTGCCGATGGGTTGGCAATCATCGCGGCGACTTCCATGGACAGAAGCAAACAAGCATGGCGGCCATGTGGCAGCGGCGAAGTCCGCTGTGTTCATCCCAGATAATCGGAAGAAGGAATGACCAGTCAGCAACAAGCAGTCAACGCCGACACTGCGGTCCGCACGCAACCCGCCACATGGCCGAAGCGAAGATCCAGCATCAGTCAGCGGCATTTCCACGCCAAGTCGGTTGTCGGTCGTCGCTCGGCGTTAGCAGCAGCGCATGTCCCATTGCATCAAGTGTCGTGCAAGGCTGACAACAATTTTGGTATGACGGTATCGATGCGGTTGCAATGCGGCAGGTGCTCTTGCCTTGCACAAGCGATGGATTCTACAAAAGGATGCGGCTGCACTGGTCAAATCAGTCAAGGTCCAGACTGTAAGTATCTCGAAGCTGCGATTGCTTGGACGATAGCAAACGACGTCTGGTCTTTGGCGAACACCAACAGGCATCGACGTCCTCCACCAACATGGCGACCGAAGCAGTCATAATACCGACAAGGTCGAATCGAGACTCGCACCCAGTAGCCTTCAGCAACGCATCCAGCAGTACACTCGGTAAGGAGTACGATCCAAAGAAGGGCATAGCCGAAGATCATGAGCCGCCGATCGAAGATGAACTCGACATGGTTAACCTCCCGTACCGCACTCTCACGACAGAGGCCCGTATGGGCGAATATGTCACAGAGACGCCTTCAGGACTCCGACCGATCAAATCGAACAAGACTGGCGAAGAGAGGGACTACGAGCTAGTGACGTTCACCCCTGGCGACAAAGGGAACCCGAAAAATTGGAGCAAGGCACGCAAGTGGTACTGCACCATGGTAGTAGCACTCACTTGCTTCGCCGTGGCCTTCAACTCCGCAGTTATAACCGCAGACATTGGAGGGCCTGCGAAGACCTTCCACGTCAGCGAGGAGGTGTCCCTGGTCGTCATCACAGTCTTCGTCGTCGGATCTGGGGTTGGTCCGATGGCGTTTGCTCCACTCTCTGAGATCTATGGGCGATGGAGGATATACGCGAGCACGCTGCTCATTGCTGTCATCTTCATCATTCTCTGCGCGGTCGCGAAGAATATCGGAACTCTCATCGTCTGTCGCGCCATCGACGGCATTGCCTTCAGCGCACCGATGACGCTGGTTGGCGGTACCTTGGCAGACCTTTGGAGGAACGAAGAGCGAGGTGTTCCCATGGCCGCATTCTCTGCCGCTCCGTTCATCGGGCCGGCCATAGGTCCTCTTGTTGGTGGATTCACAGCAGATCACCTGGGCTGGAGATGGCTGTACTGGCTCCAGCTCATCTTGTCAGGATTTTGCTACTGCCTCATCACGTTCACCGTGCCGGAGACGTACGCGCCGACGATACTGGCGAAGCGGGCAAAGAAGCTACGAAAGCAGCACGATGATGATCGATGCGTGACCGAACAAGACCTGGACATGCGACCACTTGGCGACAGACTGCGAGTATTCTTGGTCAGGCCATTCCAGCTGCTAGTGTTGGAGCCGATCGTGCTGCTCATCTCCTTGTACATGAGCGTGCTGTACGGGCTCCTTTACATGTTCTTCGTGGCCTTTCCCATCGTCTACCAGGATGGAAAGGGCTGGACAGCCAGCATGACGGGGCTGATGTTCATTCCGCTGGCCGTCGGGGTGATAATGAGCGCAATGTGCGCACCCTTCGTCAATAATCACTACATGACACTGATCAAGAAGCATAATGGCAAGTCGCCAGCAGAGTGCCGTCTGATTCCAATGATGCTTTCTTGTTGGTTTATTCCGATTGGGCTGTTCATTTTTGCGTGGTGAGCATCATCAACCCGAATGCGATGTCCAGAAATGGACTGACTTTTCACTCGCAGGACTTCATATCCCTGGTGTCATTGGGACGGTCCGATGATGGGTGGCTGGTGCGTAGGCTTTGGCTTTATTTTCCTGTACAACTCAGCCAATAATTATCTCGTCGACTCATACCAGCACCAAGCCGCGTCTGCTCTCGCAGCCAAGACCTGCATACGGTCACTCTGGGGCGCTGGCGTGGTGCTCTTCACGATTCAAATGTGGGATAGACTGGGCTACGAGTGGGCAGGAACCGTGCTCGCGTTCATCGGACTCGCCTGCTGTGGTATTTCATTCTTCTTTTGGTTCAAAGG
Organism: Teratosphaeria pseudoeucalypti; assembly: GCA_013403795.1. Lineage (NCBI taxonomy): Eukaryota > Fungi > Ascomycota > Dothideomycetes > Mycosphaerellales > Teratosphaeriaceae > Teratosphaeria > Teratosphaeria pseudoeucalypti. The sequence goes on from JABBMZ010000033.1 coordinate 57,729, forward strand.
CGCAGCCGTCCGTAAGCACTCGACGTACGCGTATTCCGGTGACGACGAGAAGGGTACGGCTGGAGTGCGGTGAATGGTACAGGGGTCGATGCGAGGCTCTTGGCAGGACGCTCGTTGCTGGCGTTGCTAAGGTATTGGGTGCTCAAGCACCCAGAGGGCTGGTATTCAATGCGGGTCTCAATTAGCGAGGAGTCTGGCGCAGGTCCATACGCAATCTTCATCAGATGGGCAACATGATTCATCTTCTCAAGCTCGGTTTCTCGCGCGGAGGAGACGCACAAGCCGTATAGGTCCAAAGACTCCGCCTTTCCATGGCTGCGTTCCCTCCACACATCGTCAGTCGTTATTAGTCGCGCATCAGCCAATCCAAAATGTGCAGAGCTTCCAAGACACTTTTCCGCAATAGGCAATCCTTCAGTATCGGCGACAAGACCATGCGCAAATTATTATCCGGATCCTCCTGAGCCTCGGACGCTGGTGTCGCACAGCAGCTCAAATTGAAGGACGATGAGTCTGAGCTGTGAACATGGTGGATGGCTGCCTCGTGCTTCACGTGTTCTTCATGCTCGGTGTGCTCTGCAGGGTCGCCAAGTCTTTTGAGACGATCATCATATTGTCTGTTGGTCAGAGAACACAGTGACACAAGACCACCAGGTCCAATTATCATTATTATTGACTCCATCTGACCCCAGACCTGGTTGACGAAGCTCGAGCTCCCGCAAACGTCCAGGGACGTTCTTCGAGCTTATGAAACGTGGTTGTCGGTGACAGACTTTCGATCCACGGGTCCGTAGGGCTGTTCCTGCATCGCACTCGTGCTCGGTCGCGATGAATTCACCAAAGCACCATGCCAATAATGGCTCAAGGTTTGCTCGTTCCTGAACATGACTCTGGAGTCTGAGTGACCCACCGACACGAGGGGGCCGGGTAATTTCGCAGCCACATTTCAGCGCCGCCAAATTCGGTGCCGACAACCACGTGTAGACTGCGGTATGCCTGCCAGTTGGCGTGGTGAGTCCAGGGTTGTAACTTGTTGGGCAGGTATGTCACGTCTTTGTCGTGCGCCCCCGCCACTTCGATGTTGGCCGCGTGCCGGCGCGATTTCTGTTGAGCGCCCCTCATCGTCATCGTCATCGTCCTAATTTGTGCTGTGCGATGTGTGCACGGCATCGAGATGACGGGTTGTTTGATGTATGCGCGCTGGTGTTGTGTGAGGTGTGAGGGCGAGTGGCTGGGCGGGGCGGGGCGGTCAAGAGGTGCATGGCTTGGCGTCGAGGTTGTGGTGAGCTGGCAGCGGGCGCCAAGACGGGCCGGCTGTGTCTGGCAATGGCGCATGCTCGCCGGGCGAAGCGACGAGCTCGTCAGCCAATCCTGCCCCTCCCGCCCCTCCCGGGCGCACGAAGCGGGTTTGGCATCACACGCTATACCGAGCGACGTCTGCACGCATCCTTGCCAGCACACGCTGACTCGACTGCTGCCGCTGCCAACTCTGTGTCCGGCCCAGTCCCCGCCCGCCATTTTCCATATCAAGCTCCTTGCCCCCCCATTGCTGCCCTCGACCCGTTTCTCCAACTTCGCCCTGCTGTCTTTCTGCCCAACGGTCCCGCGCCGCCGTCAGCGCCTCGTGCCTCGTCGTTGCTACCGCGCAGTCCAGGATCGCACGTGAGAGCACTGCAGCGTTCCGTGGTTTTGTTCATAGTACCTCCTCAGCTTGTTGTTTCTCCCCAAGTCACGGAACCTCTACCAAGCCCGTTGGTTGGAATCCCTCACGCTTCTGCCCCGAAGCTGGACTTTCGCCGGACCACCGCCGGAACCACCGTGATCAGGACCATACCTATCGCATCCAGGATGACCACTCGCACCAGCGAGAACTACATGGGCGCCAGGTACTTCTTCCACACCTGTTTTGCTTACTCACCACACCTCGATCCTGAGTCATCTGCGCCCTGTTTTGCATTCTCTTGGACTGTCTTTGTTTTTGTTTTCTACCATGTGCCCGCCCAGGTTGTCGTCGCTGGATGTATCGCGCTGGTGTTTCTCTCGCCGCTCCCGTGACGAGACACAGCCTGGCCGCCCGGCACCCATCAAAACACCACGACCGTGTCTCCGGTCTTCGGGCCGCTGTGCCCATGCGAGCTATGCATTCAATCAATGCCGCTTGCACGTGCTGGCCTCTCAAAAGAAGATGAGTACACCTCAAGTGGCCAACCCGACCACCAATGGATCCGCCGACGGAACAGTAGTCTCACCAGCTCGGGACCTGGTGCCACACTGATTATGTCCGGCCAAAAGCGTGGTCTGCTGGTCGCAAACCGAGGGACTGCCGGGGCGGGCCTGTGCATCTGTTCGACCTCTGGGCCATACCACGAGCATTGGAGACGATTGGCATACATCTGGACGTCCCGGACAGGTCGATTTTAGGGGCGGGCATTGTTGTTGTTGTCTTATGTTTCGTCACTTGCTCATACGATGCTTTCACGAACATCCTGAACTAACATATGCGACCCTCAGCGAGGACCACCTCTACGCACCAACAGGATCCGTCCTCTTCTCTGAGCCTTCCGAGGTGGATCTGTGGTGCCAATCAGTTCCTTCCGCCGAGGGCCTTCCCTTGACACCACCTGAGACAGCGTCCGACTGTTCTCTGTCGGACTGTGCAGACATGTCTGGCCTGCCGTGGGGCCACGCCTCGGTCCCTGAGGAGCCGTGGACCAGCGGACCAGGACTGGAGAGCAGCCCTCACGTGCAGCAACCTGTGAACCACTGGCAAGGCCATGGTGCTTCCTTTTCTTCCTCTAATGGTGCGTCCGCACATGGTCCCACTATATGGAATGGTCCGCATGGACCTGTAGAGCATAGCTTGTCGCCTGCTCTGAGCCATGAGAGCCAGAGCTCGCACAATCCATACCCTTTCACGGAGTCGGAGCTGCCCATGTTGCCACCTGGCTTGGATCTTTCCTTTGCTACTGCTGAGCCTTCATGGAATCCCTGTGGACCTGTTATGTACGCAAATGCGCAGGTCGCATCTGCGCCCACGTCTCACGGTCCCCACATGATCAATGGCCACTTCGCTACTCAACCGAGTGCTTTCCAGGACCAAGCTGTGCCGCAGCCCCAGGGTTACCACCACGGATTTTGTGACCAGACCGGGCAATATGTTCCTCAAGGGCACCCGTCGGTCCCCCACAGAAGGCCGATCCTCCCCCGGACAGACGTGCACCCTGTCACCAGTCAGCCCATCTATGGCCCACAGCAGCGCGAGTTGCGACCTCCATTGTCAGTGTCGCAGACTTCGCAGTCTCCTGTGAGCACAGTAAGTAACACGCCGAGTCGTCCAAGCGGATTGCCACAAGGAATGCAACAATATACTCCGGTTTCTAGTCCAGGTCCTGCCTCCGTGCCCCCGTCAGGAGCGCAAAGACTGCGGCCTGCTGATGACGTTGCCCCAAGCACTTGCCCACCGGAGTATCTCCACCATATCAGGCCTGTCGGCCCTGCAGGTTACCCGGACCATTCCGAGGATTGGAACTCTTTCATCCGGTTCGATCAGGAGGAACAGAACCCACACACACCCGGCGCACTAAGGTCAGACGCACCAACTTCAAGCGAGCCAGAACGTAAGACTGATGTATCCTGCAGCCACCCTAATGGAATGCCCGCTGGTCCTGTTCCGATCCCAAGCATGCCGTCCGCTGAACCCAGACCATTGGCCATCCCACAGGACCATCAGGAAAAGGTCTCTATACCCTCCACGGCTCCGACAAATGTTTCCTCGGAGAGTGACGAGGGTCGCCACAGGACGCACCCGCTGTACAATGAGGGACCACAGGCCGACGGATTGTACCACTGCCCATTTGAGAAGGATCCGAACTGTCAGCACAAGGCCACGAAGCTCAAGTGCAACTACGAGTACGACACAGCCTCCTGTCCTATACAGCCCTGAAATGGCTACTGACCTACAATTTGATTCACAGCAAGTTCATTGACTCGCACTTGAAGCCGTTTCGATGTAAGATCGAGTCTTGTGCCAAGCAGGAATTCTCCTCGACTGCGTGCCTGCTGCGACATGAAAGAGAGGCTCACGGGATGCACGGCCATGGAGACCGGCCACACTTGTGCTACTACCCAGGCTGCGAGCGCGGTATCCCCGGCAATGGCTTCCCACGGAGATACAACCTCTTCGACCATATGAAGCGGGTTCATGACCACAAAGATACCTCGTCTCGATCGGACAGTCCTGTGCTCGGAGGTCAGACACAGGCCAAGCGAATTAACCGCAAGCGTAAGGCCAGTGGCCCGCCAGAGGTTCAGGCGCCTGCTGCCAATAGACCTCGGGTTGCTATTCCTGCCGGACCTCAGCCTCCGGTCTTACCTCCTCAGCCCGCAAAGTTCGTTGGCGCTCCGGCGCCGCACCATACGCCCATGCCTGGAGAACAACACGTTCGCGGCTCCAATGCAAGACAGAGGATGTATACCCAATGGGCCAACCAACGCGAGGTTATTGCCAGGCAGATGAGCTTTGTCCAGAGTCCGGACGATGAGGCCAATCTTCACACACTGAGCCAGAACATTAATGAGCTCCGCAGACTATCGAATGAAGTCCGGCGCGGCTGAACGACATGATGGGATTCCGTAACAAGTCATGGGTAGGTCATCCCCTTTTGGTGAATGAACATGACAGGAAGAAATACTGAGTATAGTAGTGCTTGTTATGGTTTTCATCCAAATTGCAAATTTCTGGAATAACTATGCCGATAGTCATGGTGGAGAATTGTCCATGGAGAGACCACTTCGCCATTGCCGAGCTGAATCGTTCCTTGGACTACCAAGAGCAAGTACTGGTGCACATGCTGCCCGAAGGACCTCAGCGTGGCAACGCTGCAGGCGACGAGATATGCCCAATCGTGCTGTCTCGCCATCAACTGCAAACCCGCCGCCAGACACGACTTGGGGACGGAGCCACATTCGCACAATGGACATGCCGGAAAGATCGGCCCGCCGGTCAAGGGATAGGACTTGTACCCTCACGCCGTGAGAAGGCCAATCGTCGACGAGCGTCCGCTCTGAGATGCCATCTCGGACAGGAGAACGCCGTGAATATAATGTAATAAGCTGCCAACTTGGATAGCTTGAAGTTATGTTCCGGACCAGCTCTCAATACTTGTTGACTCGTTTGTGAGTCAGCCTAGTACCAAGTCATGACGACGTTGTCACTTGGACTGCATTCGACTGTAGAGAATATACCATACCTTGTGAAAATTGGGGGATGGTGTCGTGACGGCGTTTGTGATACATAGAATGCCAAATTGATTAGAGATTGTTAGACAGACTAAAGTTCCTCTCCAACAATGCTTGCAATTACTGCTTGGTAGCCAAAGTCGCCGCGTTGACGTTGACTCTCAATACCTACGCCAGAATCGCTGCAGGGTTGAACAGGGCCAGTAACCAGGCATGATGAGGCGTCGTGAACCGGCTGGATCTTGATTCGGGTCCACCGTCAGCCTTATGCACCGCTTCGTTTCAGATCCGTAAATCTCAAGCTTCGAGAAGCGAGATCGACTGACCAGAGCTCAGCCATCCGCTTCTCCTCCTGCGTGCCATGACTCGAAGCCTGTGTCAACGGCCCGCTGCGATCGCGTACCTGACTGCTCGCGTGGACATGACTACGCATGTGCTAGTCCTGTCCCGGATGATTCCCGGCTGTTGCCGCAGCTGGTGATTCCGACATCTTCGTGTACGGCTTTTTTTTTATAGAGCTCAGCTGGCGGTGCTGAGCTGAGCTGTTCTTGCGTGAAGGTTGACTATGAGCTGTACACGACATCGCAGCCATGATGGTTGCACAATGCCGTGCTGGGGCGAAGATTTGTTATTCAGGCTCCTGCTCATTACTATGTTCGGAGGATGTTCATGACGGTCCTGCGCTGGATGGCCTCTAGGTGTGTCGAATATGCTGTCCGAGGAGCCGAGGACCTCGCAGAGGTGAAAGGGAAGGGTAAGGTAGGTAGCTATCTTTAGCGATTTTGGCGTTGTGAGCTCGAGGGGGATTTTTAACTCCATCACTCTCTTGCACTGAGAGCACACGTTCATGAAGAAGCAGGATTCTCCTGTTTGACCTTTACGAATCTTTCGCGGTTTTCAAATTCTTTCTCCAAGGCCATTCCGGCAAGAACATAGGCGGTTGGTATTCTCGCGCCGGAGCCGGCGGCTATCACACTCCATCTCCTTCGTATATCAAGATGTCAAGGTTGGGGTGTCACATGTGAAAATGGCGGTACCTTCCTATTCCAGATAGAGGGGTGCGCGGTCCGGAGTGGAGCCGGTCGCAACCTCTCACCTGGTGACGCCTCTGCCCAAACACAAGACCTCAATCGACTCAGTTCGTCGCCCTCTACTCCAGTGTGCCCTTTATCTCGAAGCAACGCAACATTAGAAAGGTCTCAGTAAAACCCGCAACAGCAAGGAACGACATGGCCGTCCCGTCATCTCAACGCGAATCCCGCCCCCTCACCGTCCCTGCCTAATTCCGCTTTCTGTTCTACGACTTCTCAGTCGCCGGCCACTCCTTCGCCGCCAAGCAACCCAGCATCGCGCTCTGCTGCAAGCAGACCCGCCACGAGAGCCTCCCGATCTACAACGGCTATGACTTCCTGGTCCGGATTCCCAGCTATCACAACTTGGTGGCGTGGAGAGGAACGCGGACGCATTTAGGGGGTCCGCGATTGTTGCTGCTAGGATTTTGTTGCGTTGCGCAGAGAACTTGGGACGAGCCGTCGCGGAGTGTCATGACTTGTAGGCATATCACGAGAGGTGCGGCTTAACCGGTACGCCGTGTCAATAGCTCTGGTACGACGTGCGTTGAGGCTGACAGTGGGTATAACCTCCTGCGTGGTGTCGCATTTGTAGCCGCCAGCCTATGGGTTCAAGCAATCTGAGCGCCCGTCGGATGAGAAGGGTCTACTCCGGCATGACTCAACGAGCGACGCGAAAGATCGTGACTGCAAGAGGTGTCAACATAACTCGGATCATACGTACATATACTAGTTGCCCCAGCCTTCAATGGCACGTGCAAGCCATAATCACGTGCGAAACTCTACCCATCTCATCTGAGACAACAGTCCACCTGCCACACCCATTAGCCACAAAAGGCCCGCATCTGACCTCGAAAGCAATCAGCCAAGACACTCTGACATCTGCTATCCGCCGCATGTCACTTGCTCCCGCCTGCACACAAATAGCACGCACACTCACCCGCTCAAAAACCTTCCGTACTTGCGTGCAGAGCCTCCGGTCATGACGCCCGTCCGTTCGCCATCAAGACAAATCACCTGCAGGAGCCACCTGCTCCGTCCAGTAGGACAGCCCTTCTGCTCTCCCTAAAATGCCCTCGCTACCTCTTACCTCCCCTCTCTCGTTGACTTCGTCACTCACTTACGCCACTCCTTGTTCGCCACGTCCACAGAGGTTGTAGTTCTCCTATGTCACACGTATCAAGCAATACCAGCACTACCGCCAGCGCATCAACAGCAGCAGCAAGAAACCGCACCTTCGCCGCGAGAATGGCGTCAGCGCCTCATCCAAGTCCTGCCTCCGATCGTCGACGAAGAGTCCATTTCCCAGACGGCTTCACGCCCCATGAAGATCCCTACCAACCTTCGAGTCTAGAACTGAGGTTGAACTTGGGTCCGCCAGGGAGAGTGTCGTTGGTAGTGAAGATCGAGGTTATATTCGAGAACGGGCGATTGCCGAAGATCAAGGTGCGACTCAACAGCTCGTGTCGGGCTCTTTACAAGAGGATCTTGTAGCTGATGAAACTCATACGCAGGTCCGTACAAAGAAGCCAAGGGCGGTGCGCCGAAGAGAAGCAGAAAGAGAAGAGCAAGAGGAGCAGCGACGGTTCCGTCGAGACAGACGCAATATGAGCCGCGAGACGCCCAGGGAGAGGGAGAGGCGACAGTATGTGGATGGGCAGAATAGTGGACGGCGGCTCTGGTGATGTAGCCGTCGTTTCTGGATTGAACGAGATCTGCTTGAGGGGCGGTTATTCGTTCTACAGAAGCTTGGAATGGATCTGCATCTCGGCCAAGTGCGCGGCATCTCGGTGTGCTGCGGGTCAGCAACTTTATAGAATGTGGTGCGTTGGATTTGGGAGAATCGCTGGTGGCGGCAATGCTCACTGTCAGTTGGGCTATTCATCAACCTCGGGTCGCGAGTCCGGCCGATTCCACCTGCCACTCATCAAACGCCTTCGCTCATCTTTCATATCTTTTCAGAACGCCAAACGCCATCGGGTAAGAACGCGAAAGATTGACTGGACAGCGCATTCTACCTGCCAGTCACACCATCAGTTCTCGCATCAGCGCCACCATTCGCCGCACCCTCGGCATCACCCTGGCCGCCGCCCAGATATTCTTTGGTCTCAGCCTCCTCATACTCGTTGATAAGATCCATCACGACTTCTCTCGCTTCATCGAACTGGTTCAAACCATCTCTAAATGGCTCCTCGCGCTTGTATTGCTCCAAGAAGGCGTTGCGCTTCCTCAGCTTGTCGTACTGCAGCACTATTCGCTTGAAGAGCGTGCTGATGCCTGTGTGATTTGCCAGCATCAGTCCGGAGACGCGAGGCGGTGGTCTTGTAGTGTATGGGGGCTGCAAGTAAGGCGAGGTCCGAGTTAACGCCACTTGAATGCTCGCTGGACCCCATGGGATGAAGGACGCCAGCTGTCGTTCTCTGATGCGGAGCAACGACTTATGCACATCTGTTGGATCCGCTTCGCCCATAATGATGTTCAGAATGGAGATGTAGCAGCTACTTTTGCTGGGCTTAGTAGAGACCATCTGGTTCTTCGGCTGAAGCAAGCGTCTCATGACATCCAGAACAGTAGTCTTCCGGACCGTCCTTGAGGCCTCAATGTTATCACCGGTGAACGGCGTGTAGCTAGTCTGCAGGAAATGGCATCTCGGTGTTGGGATCAAACTGGCGACAATGCTGACAAGATCATTGTGCATGTAGCCAGGATAGCGTAATGTCGTGGTTGATGCTGACATGACTGTGCTGACCAGCTGATTCGTCTGTTGAAATGAAGGCTCCTGGACGTGGAGAGTGTCCGCTGCTATTCTCGACAGCGCACCATTGTCGAGGACCACTACAGCGTCGGCGTTCTGCGTAAGTCTCCGTAGGGCCAGTAGGGAGTTGTACGGCTGTACCACAACGTCGCTGCTGGTATTTGGTAGAGTGTCTGGGAAGACAGAGTATGTCTGTATCAGCTTCTTCGGAAAGCGATCGTTCAGGCGTTCGAGGAGGAAAGAGCCAAGACCTGAGCCTGTACCGCCTGCAATGGAGTGGAGGAGCATGAAGCCCTAGTAGATGTCAGCATGACACGTGCGTAGCCCATTCTCTCAGGATGGCCCACCTCCAGGCTGTCACTGCCATCCGCCTCTCGGTCTATCATATCAAGCACCTCATCCTCCACCTCACCACCCCGCGCATACCCGGCCGCCCAATTGTTGCCTGCACCGGTGCCTTCCTTCAACACGTAGAAATTCTCAGGATTGTATATGTTGCCATAGGGACCTGTCTGGATGCCATTGATCACACGTGGCTCGAGATCGAGGAGGATCGCACGGGGGATGTAGCGCGTGTCGTCGGACTGGTAGAAGAATACATCTTTGCGGTCACCACCTTCGGTCGCGTAGTCTGCGAGGTTGCCGTCGCTGTTGATGCCGTGCTCTTGACACAGTTGTTGCCAGAATTTTGAGCCGACTGCACTGCCATTAGCTGTGATGTAGACGGGTGGATGAATGCGCCGACTCACCGCTGTTACCGCATTGTCCCGCCTGGAGGGTGATGATTTCGCTGACATTCTGTCAGTACACCTGATGCGACAGCATATCACGCGGACTCATGCTCTCACCGTGGCATCTTCACTCATCATCTGCGCCGGCGCATGTGACGGGATGTTTTATTGCGGTCGCGGGGTACCTTATTCTACAGCACAAAGACGCGCGCGTGACGCGCTGGCCCAAAACGGCAAGAGGGCGGCTACGTCCCTCTGTCGGACCAAGATGAGAAATCCTTTCTAGGGAACATTTATGGCATACCTTCAATACCCATGCTACAGGTGGACAGAGAGCGAAGTCAATATACGGAGTACTTCGTCTTTCACTACTTATCGTCGCTTATCGAGCCTAATCCATAACACGCAGGTGAATGCTCGCCCTTGATACGCTTTCTTGGATGCTCATGCCTCACGCCAATACTGGTGTTCGTCCATAAGTACAACCTTTCTTGAATGAAGAATGGCTTTTACGTGTCAGATACAGATTCAAATTTTGATCGCAACCATTTGGTTGCTCAATAAACTTCGCATTTGGCTTGGAGCTCTCAGCCGCTCAAAGAATCCATGTGCGAGAATAGCGACTGCGCGCAGTGCCTGATACTCTCCTGATGTGTACTTGTACATCCGTCATCCTTCGTAGCCACAGAGCACGTTAGGCTCCCACACAGCAAAGCATGACGAGCAACACTACATTTCTAGCCTGTACGCATCCCAGGATTTCACCAGATTGACCATATCCTGCCCGCTCAAGCCTTCTCCGGTAGCCTTAGTCTTAAGAGCCTCCACCATTTCTGATCCATCCTTTTCCAGCCAATACTGCCAGCAGAACCCGGCATCCTCGTCATTTGACCACTGGAATTGCGGAGGGGCCCTCGGCGCTAGGTGTAGCTTCAAGGTCTCTCATGCTCCGCGCAAATGTTGAGCTCTAGATGCGTGATGAGCCTGGCCCTGTCTCGAATGCTTATGATCCACGACTGGAAAGCTTGCCGGTCGTCAAATCTATCTGTATCCAAGCGGAAGGTGCTCAGACCGCAGTACAGTGGTTGGGTTTCTACACGCAGTTGACGGTTCGTGCGCATGAGTGCCGGGGCGATCATTGATCTCCTTTGCTTTGTCCGGCTCAGCGCCACAAATTCTGGCATGTTAATCACGACGACTAATCCACTGATCTTGTCACGCAGCTCTGCTGGCAGCTCGAAGAGATAACACTGCTGCGCTGTTGGGTCGTCCGTTGTGTCTCCCACCATTCTATCGCGTACTATCCGGTGTCATTAGCTGCCTTCTGATCACGAGGCTGACCAAGTGGAGCTTACTTCTGTTCCTCCGAAGTGTGGAAACGTGTTGGAGTAGGTGGTTATGCTGTTAAAGCAGTATCGGATAGGTGCAAGAAGCTAGGTAGGGGCGCGGAAGGAATGTCCAGAAGTGGAAGGAGCTGGTGGGGCTGTCGGTAGAAGGAGTGACGACTCAGGCGCATATGTCAACGAACGATGCACTCGAAGCCGCCGAAGATGACCTGGGACCGGAACTCGTCGCCGCATACCAATTGCGGACACAGAGCTCAGGCGAGCGCATTGACCCATCTCGCCGATGTTCACTCTCAAGCAGAACACTGGACCACTCTCACACCTAGCTGCGGCCAGCCACACAGACTGACAATGCGCCGTACATGCACATCCACCATGAACCCCACACTCGAATAGCCATCTTCTCGATATTTGTCCTTGGCATTGTACGAAAGCTTCGGACTACCGCCACGCATGGCCATGCATCGTAGCTTGCACGACTCGAGATAGCAGTGACCTCGGGACTCGACACCAACACTCGCACCACCGTCACAAAATGTCCTTCCTTCCGCCCCTGGACTTTTCCCAATCGCCGTCCAAATCCTTAACGACCAAATACAGCCCCGGCCTACAACCTGAACCCGCCATCGGTGACGATGACGCGGACGACGATAGCAATTTTGAAACCATTTCCACCCTCTCCTACTCTCCTCGTCCACCGAACGACGACGAGCACGCAAAATTCTCGGCGTCTGTACACCGGCTCGGCCATGCGGACTCAGCGCTTGGTCAGCTTGGTGAAGACGCGGACGAAGATGAGAACGTGGAGGTCGACACTGTGTCCAGCGGCACGAGTGGGCCTTGTGTGGAGATGGCGTCCGTGGTGTCGGCGAGAAACACAGTGGGCGGGAGGAGGAAGTTGGTGAAGAAGGGTAGTATCACTGCCACTCGCGGCGGTGGCGATATGAGGAGTTTCCGCGTAAGTTCAAACCCGCCCTGCAAGCTCCCTCCCAGACCACGGAAGCTGATACGGTGATAACTCAGTGCGACATCCAATCCCCAACGATCTTGCGCTCAAATCAAGGAAGCTTCAACTTCTCATCCCTGGAAGACCACCTCAAAACCACCATCCTAGTCGCCGGCGGCAGAATCCTGGACAACTTTGCCTACCCAGGCGGCTTCCTGTACACCCTACCCTCCCGCACGCTTAACCCCCTGACAACATCCATGCATCCCTCAAGTGCAGAAATCACCATCACGCCCTGGACACATCCCTTCGCGCAGCCTCAATTCAACGGACTTCGACTTACGCCATATGGAGGCGCTGGAGATTTTCTGCTGATGCCGGTGCCGGCGCATTTGAGCAGTACGCCCGCGACGCCACGCAAGGCCGCCACATCGGAGAAGAAGGCGAGTGAAGTGATTAGACGGAGCTGGTTGGGGCTCGCAGGGGATGGAGGAAGTAGGAGGCTGAATGCGTTCGTGAGGGAGTTGGGAAAGCTTGGGTGATGCGGAGGCGGCTGCTGCACTGTGTTGCTGGACGATGCTTGGTGACCAGGGTGTCCTGTGAGCGGGGTCAGCACAATAACGAACGATCAACGCAAAGTCTTGTCCTGGAGACCAACGCGATAATGTTGGTTGCTTGGCCACGAAACGAAGTTTTCGGCAGGATCCTGAGGTCAGGAATATAGAACTGGATTGATTGATTATTTGGCGTACGTCTTCCATTAGAGCTGCTAGGCGCAGCATCAGGATTGCCCTGTGTGAGCCTGTATAGTCTATGACCAAGAGATCCTAGACCAGACGTCAGCAACGAACCCACATCATAAGAATCGCAGATTAAAAGGACATACGCAATCATAATACTTGCGCCCACCGCCCAAGCAACGAGCTGCATCCCAAAGCCTCTCAGTTCCTTCCACTTCTCCGTACCAGTCTCCAAGATTTCCGGCACTACGCCCACTGTCCCAACGTACAAGAACGTTCCTGCGGTAAAGGGTAAGAGCATGTCTCCCCAGCCTAAACTCGTGCCAAAAAGTCCGCCGACGGCCCCTGCGTCACCACCAGAGCCGCCGAATTCCTGCACCGCGATCCCGATGAAGGTTCCTAGTACAGCGCCCAAGGCAGTCACGAACTGCAGTCCCATGGCGAGCTTTTTGCTCATGCCTCCTTGGATCAGGAGAGCGAAGTCGCCGACTGTGACGGCAGGTCAGTAGATGTCTTGGACGTAGAGCATCGGCCACTATGCAAAGGATCTTACCTTCATGCGGAATCTCGTGGCAGAATACAGCAAGAGTGGTGGTAGCGCCGAGGGCGGGCGAGGCGTAGAATGACGAGCTGAGGGCGAGGCCGTCCGTGATGTTGTGGGTGAAGTCGGCGATGATATTGAGGTAGGCGGACAGTTTAATCTCCTTCTTGGGTGCTTTAACTTCCGGTGATTCTGCCGGTTTCGATGCTTGGCCTTTGCGGTTGCGAAGAGTGTTATCCAGCTGAGCGTCGACTGGATTCGCTGCGGTTGAAGAAGCCTTGCCTTCCACTTTGCCATCGAGATGCCCATGACTTCCATGATCATGACTATGCCCCTCCCCACCCGTAGCGATCCTCAACCCCTTATCCATACACACAAACGTGACAAAGCCCACCATGATCGCGACGCCCAACAACAAATTTTTATTCGGTTCTACCAACACCGCCCGCACCTCGCCCTCCGGCACCTCGCCTAGGAAGATCTCGGGCAGCAAATGGAATAATGTGTCTCCAAGCAATCCGCCAACGGCGAAGGCGACCATGATGTTCATGCTGCTGGGGTCGATGTCGGTTGGGCAGAGGGCGAGCAGGAAGTTGGGCGGGCCGGAGATGTAGATGGTGGCTATCAGGGAGTTGAGGGCGGGCGAGGTGAAGGGGAAGAGGAGGGTGAATGATCGTTGAAGGAGGGTTTGTTCGTGGGTGGCTGTCGAGGCCTGGTGGGCGCTCAGGTCACGGAGGATCGGACATTGCTGTAGACGGTCTCAGTGGGTGTCATGGGGGGGGGGGGAATGATAAGGTTGGGCTGTACTTGGAGTTCTTCTTCTATCTCTTGGGTAGACAAGGAGCTGACATCTCTATGTGTGATTTTCGGGTCGAGTTCCGCCAAAACATTGTACGCTAGAAAGAGGAGACAGGCAAATATGCCGATCTTGAGGCGAGTGGACAGCATTAGGAGATATACACAAAGAGCAACACAATGGTCGAGGTGTCAGTAGTACATTGAAATCGCTTGAGATGATTGAGGGTAGACAAGCTGTTGTCTCCCGCCGGCCTCGGCGGCATTGCAACTTCACGCGTTCCAACTGATAACATTACTCAACTTCTTTACATCACAGCATCAACATCATTACAGTGAGGGATTGAGGCTTAGGCGTCGGTCCCTCAGAAAGTTAACGCGTGAGCTTGCTAGAAAAGGAACCAGGTTGATCACTGCTCATTGCACCCAGTCTGTTCTTACGGAACGCGGGCGTCTAGGCTACATGTACAGCCAATCTATATGAGACGATTGAGCTCTATCACATTCATACGGCCTGAACGCCAATTCCAGAGAAGATGATATGCTGGAGAGGACGTCAAGGAATTGTATTAGCATCCCGCTCGGCGCGGCCTCAGCTTGCCTTGATACTCTCCGGTACTGATGATGAACGGAGAATGTCAGAAATTGCGATTCAGCTTCCAGGCCATAATGCTTCCAAGCATTCTCCAGCTTGGGTGAAATGCTACGCGTGGCCTTCGGACCACGCAATAACACTGTCGGAGGGAGCCGGTTCCATCTCTCACTAGTATTGCATTATTATGACTGAGCGTAGAATCCAGCTTCTCTGACACCCCCTGCTATCCTTGTACAATTCAAACGCTACCAAATGTGCTTGAGGCAATCTGCTGACCTGGGCAGACCAAAATCAAGCTCCGTTCAACATGGCAACCAGTCAACTAAAGACCAGGCTTTGACGGCCAGACCAGACCCCAAGACGGGGAAGGCTTCCCCCATTTGTTAGAAATCAGCAAACCATCCGGGAACTACGAGCAGTCACTGTAGCAAGCATCGCATGGAGACATGAGAGCAGATCTACCGGCTTGGTTTAGTGTTCTTGTCATTGCAGCAAGATCTTCTCAACCTCGTCACATCACATGTCTTCCTCGGCCAACACAGCTGAGATCACTTGTCCGCGCTGCAAGGGCGATGAGCGCGTTGCAGCGCAGTCGTCGCATGGCAAAGGTCACAAATTGGGCCAATGCTATTGCAAGATTGATCTCGGCATTTCCGGGCTTTGGCCAGATGTGAAGGATTACGGGCAGAAGACAGACCTAGCTGGCAATAAGGTGCAGCAGAGCTACTTCCTTCTTCACGGGTTGGATGAAGTGGTTGCGCCAGGGAAGGAGTTACACTTCAATAAGAAACTGATCACGAAGTGGATGCTGGAGAACGCGATGCAGAGGTCTCTCAAATCTGATGGAGAGTGGATTGCGGACATCAAACAATTGCCCAGATCTGGTGCGCCTGTCGCTGGGCCGTCTGGTACCAATCTGTCCACAAATGCGCCGACCACTGCGACACTGCGCGCATCTAATTCTGTCTCACCCACCTCCGCTCCGGCTGCTGTCAATGTCGCACATCGGACTCGAGGCAGCGGCGCCGCTTCCAGCTCGCATGCTCCTCCGTCGCGCATTGCTGCCGCCAAGTCTCATCCTGACGATTGGCGGCCCTTTGAGGGCGTCAGAAACATCAATGAGTTGCCAGCTGCTCAACCGCCATCTGTCACGGAAGAGAGTGCAGAGCCTTTGTCTGCTGGCCAGACCCAGACCTTTGAATTGATCGACCACCGCCAAGCCTTCCATAAGGGGCCTTCTCAACCATCCGAAAAGTATCTACCACGGGACGGTTTTGCCGATGATCACAGCGGACTTCAGGTCGCCACGAATCATTTTCGAATTGATTTCAGACCATCTGCTGTGCTCTACGAGTACCAAATTCTCGGCCTGCCGGAGAGCGCCACCCGACCCAAGAAGCGCGTGCTGGTCGACCTGGCTATCAGGACCGCGAATGTCCTGAATGCTCAAGAGGCTAGCTTCGCCACAGATTATCAACAGAAGATCGTCGCTTGGAAAGATCTGTCTATGTGGAATGGCCAGACTGTGCCAGCGTGCGAGAAGGAGATTGTGGCAGAATTCTCAGTCCTAAATTATGAGAAGGACGGAAATCCCAAAGGTCTCCCACTGAGGCTGCAGTTTCTTCGCAAAATTCATCTTTCAGAGCTTACGTCTTTTGTACACGGTCGTCAGTCCTGCCACAACGACCGCACGGAGATGCTGGAGGCATTGAACCTTGTCCTCATGAAGACAGCCGTGTCTGGTCAATCATCTCCAGCATTTCAGACCGGCAAGTACAGGATGTTCTCGAAATCAGGCTATGATACGCTCACCAAGAACGACCAGAAGCTTGTTTTTCGTAGCTACACGACCAAACCGAAGCTGGGCATGGGCCATGTTTTGCTGAACATGAGCACTGGCGCCACAATGTTTCACAAATCGATGACTATCGCAAAGTACTTGGCTGCCGCTGGACAGTTTCAGGGAGCTAAAGCGCAGGCGAAGGATGACCTGAGAGGTGTAACAGTCTACGTCAATTTCGACCGCTTCTCAGCTGCCCGGGGTGATACGGACCACGGCATTGACGATCCTCCTCGTCGAATCAAGACTATCTGCGGCTTTGATGATGAGCTTGCAGGCGTATGCACTTTCACCGACAGTGGTGGCGTGACTCGCAATGTTTATCAGCACATGCAGTATATGTACTCAGGAACAACAAAGTGCACTGCGTCTTCAGTACTCGTTAACGTTGGTGGCAAATCGCACGGCAAGCAGCGATACTATGCCGCCGAGGATCTCACGATCCTACTATACCAGCCATACAAGCGTAAGCCCGACTCGTTCCTTACAAGCGCAATGATCAAGAAGGCTGAGCGTCACCCGCATGACAACATCACGGCTGTTGTGACAGAAGGTCTCAAGCTGCTGGGTATCGAAGCAAATAGGGCGCCCCCATTGGCTCTTGCTACCGCTGGAATCCGGGTAGCTCCCGAAATGCTCAGCGTCCCGGCGTCTGTCGCAGCCAGCCCTACGATCCGATACAGATGCAATGAGCTGGACGGTTGTACCCGAGACGCATAGACTATTGAGGACGCAAGATGGTTTCTGCGGCCAACCTTTCCTCATTCATGTTTCAGACAAGAAGTCCCAATTGGATCATGCCACCAGAAGTGAAGTGTTTAAGCAACTTCCTAGTCTTCTGGCCACCGGTGGTCTCGATGGCATGCGAGACTTTGATCTAGACAAGAATTTCGCCTTCCGTCAAAGGCTTCGACTGCTCGGTTAAAACGTTCACTGGAGTAATTCGCGGAGCGAGAAAAATCGGTGCTGATCTTGTGGTACTTCTTCTGCCCAAGAATGATGCAGAGAATCAACGCCGATACGCGAATTTCAAGATTGCGGCCGACCAATACGAAGGCATTATATCGATGTGCCTTAACGAGCAGAAGATATTGTCCAGCAGGAATATATCCAGTCTAACAGCGAATGGTCCATTAGGCAATTATGCTCGCAACGTTGGCATGAAGCTCAACATGCGGCTCGGCGGCACGAATCATTGCATCACGAGTACGGTCTTGGACCTGAAGAAGCTGCGCACCAACAAAGGTGAACCAGACACGATTATCCTTGGTGCAGATGTCACTCATCAATCCGGCGGATCTGCAGAGCACACACCATCGATTGCTGCAGTCGTAGGCAGTGTCGACCCTGACTTTAGTCGCTTTTTGGGTTCCATGAGCTTGCTTCCAAAGAAGACTGAGATCATCGACAGGTCTATCATCATCAAAATGGTCAAGGAGCGGCTGCGCAGCTGGTCCGAGCAGAATGGTGGTCGCAGCCCGACCAACATCATATACTATCGTGATGGCGTTGGCGATTCGCAATGCGACCAAGTGCTCGCTGAAGTCGACCCTATAGGCCCAGCATGGCAGAAGAATGCGAAGGATCAGAGCAAGAAGCACCAGAGCCAAAGTTGGGATAAGAAGAACCAGAAGAAGGATCAGGGCAAGCAGGAGGAGAGCCGCGAACCAAAGATCACAGCCATTGTCGTTACTAAGCGCCACAACACTCGCCTGTTCCCCACCACTCAGGGAGATGAAACCGCTACAAAAACCGGCAACGTCTTGCCTGGCACCATCGTCGAGTCAACCATCACCTCGCGCTACTATCAGGACTTCTACCTCGTTTCCCATCACAGCCTCAAGAGCACAGGACGTCCGGCACATTACTTTGTCCTCCGCGACGGTATTGGACTTGGCGTCGCCAACATTCAGCAGCTTAGCAACGACATTTGTTACCTCTACGGTCGGTCTACGACGTCCGTATCGTACGCAACGCCGGCTTACTACGCTGATCGGCTTTGCGAGAGGGGTCGTGTGTATCTCAAGGAGATGTTTGACGGGGAGAAGGCGTTCGAGGGAAAAAATGAGGATGAGACGATGGAGGCGGCGAAGCAGATTTTCAAGCGAGGCGACAACGAGGTTGGTCCGTGGCACGAGAACCTCAATGAGACGATGTTTTGGATGTGATCTCAGGAGTTGATCATCCCTTGCTCGGGGCGTGGTAACAGGTACCCTGTAGGATAGGTGGCTTGAAGGAGTGAGCGATGGCCGAGCGAGGCTTATCCGAGGTTTACTGACGAGGCATTCATGTTGGCGTCCCAGATTGTGCTGGCTACTATTGTGGGGTTTGTTGCGTTCTGTATGCGTAGCTCGGTCTTGGCTGGTAGATGCGGTGTGCAGAGTGAAAGCAACAGACAGATAGTAGAGAGATGCAGGCGCGCCAGTGCCGGCTGGCTGCCTATCAAAACAGATCTGTATAAACATATAACCTTGTCTCTCATACTCGACTGATCGTGCTCCAAAGTCGTCTTCCCAAAGCGGCTAGTCCGTTTCAGGTCTCGATCCCTTCGTTCTTCTTGTATGCTGTTCATCATCTAGAACTCTCAGGCATAACCGATGGCTGCACCGCTCATTACTGATCCCAAATGTGGAGCTTCGCGATATTTTCGGCATTCAATCTGGACTTGTGAAGTGCAGGACATGCGTGCCCTTGACCGCCATCGCGGGCGGTCCGACTACTTGCAAGATGTGCATCAACCTGTACCTCTACGGTCTCGAATCTATCCACAGCTACGCACGCTCTCTAGCAGTGTTATACCGAAATGTCCACCTAATTGCTGGACTCACCCAAAGTGGAACAATTGAGTTATGGTCCGGACCTGTAACGAACGACGCATCGGGGACGGGACGGGTAGTTGCACGTTTGTCCGATCAAGCATTCATTCAATTACTGCAATTTGTACACGCAGATGCCGTTACGGCCCATTTCGAGGAAAAGCAAGTAGACGACTTGACGCTGCACCCGTAACTTATGAGTTGGTCTTGGGAGTTGAAATGCTGCTTCCGCCGTCTCGGCTCCAAGTCTCCGCCAGATAGCTTGAGCCGTGCTCACGACATCTATCGTGCCCCCGCCTGATGATTGGAGTAGAGGTGACCGCTTGCTCGAGTGTTGCGAGGATAGCATTCTCCGGGGGCGTCTGCGTTTGCGCTCCCCAACAGATTGCTACATGGTGGCAGGGACAAACGGAGTTTACCAGTATCGGGACAAGGAGGGTTTGAAGGGTGAATTGCATGCCATGTTGTGGGAGAGCAAACTGATGTGGTCCCTTTCTCTTGTGTGATATAAGAGCTTTTTCGCCCTTGTACCCGAAGTATTATCCAAGCAGTTCCTCTAGAGACTGACATCAGTGCTCCTCGAGCCACTCTCATACCCCAGTCACTTGGAAACCCTCGTCATTACTACCAACATGCCTCCGAAGAACAAGTCAGCCGTCGCCAGGAAGCTCTGCCCGCGCTGCAAGGGTTTCGAAGACAAGCTGCTCCGGAATCACACCGTTGACAAGTGCAAGGCCATCCAGCCAGACATCAGCAAGCTGTGGGAGGACTTTGAGAAGATTGGCGAGCCCTGCGAAGGTCCGGACAGTATAGACTGTTGTCAGCTCACTCTGAAGAACCTTGTCCGTGTCGACGAGCATACCAAGCACGCCCTTGAAGCCATGTATCAGAAAGCTTTCAATGCGCCGAAGCTGCCCAAGCAGACCACTGCCAAAAATACAGCATCATCAGCCGCGTCCTCCCAGCTCTCTCCACCAACGCAGAAGCTACCGCTCCAGCCCAAGACCAATGCAAATCGTGCGCCGGCCAAGCCCAACACCGACGAGGCCAGCGATGCTAAGCCGCCGAGGTGGAAAGCGACGTATCAGCATCCGAACGGTCTGCAGCGTGCGTCTGCTGTGATCACCTACGAGAAGGCCGTCTGGCAGCAGTGCCCAGTGAATCAGATCTCGAATGCGAACACCAAGCTCCCGGGTGCTGCTGGGATTGCGACAGAGGTTGCAACGAACTATGTCGCAGTGGAGAAGGTGCCCTTGAAGCTGTATGAGTATACAGTCAAGTATGTTTCCGCATCTCAGCGCAAAGACTCCGGCGAGGAGACAGAGGTGGAGGTCAAGAGGCTTTCGGAGAAACAGCGTGTCTGGGAGGCGCTCAAGACCGATGCCGTCTTCGCTGACCGCAAAGACTGGGCAACGGACTTCAGCACTGTGTGGTCCTTGACTCCACTGCGGTTCGCCGACAACCATAATGCTCCGTCTCCAGGCCAGATCTTCATGTTGCAAGACCTTGTCTACCGCAAGGCTTCCGGAGCTCAAGCAACGCTGAGCAAGGTGGATCTTGCATACCTCCGCGAGCTGGACCTCTCCGGCGACAAGAGCGCTGCCAGCCGCTCGCTCATCAACTGTGACACCAACGCCAAAGGTGCATCAATCTACATCACCGGGCTCAACGGGTTGATGTCAAAGCATGTCACCGACCTTCAGACGAACAGCGTGACTCAAGTCGGCCCGAACAAGTTCTTCCTGAACGATGGCTTCACCAGCATGGGCCATCCCAAGCTTGGCGCCATACCTCCAGTCAATGCTCATCGCGGTTACTTCAGCTCTGTCCGCCCTGGCCAGCGCCAGATCCTGCTCAACATCAATGCCAAAGCTGGCGCATTCTTCAACCCAATGAAGGTCTCAACCTTTCTCAAGACCTTCACCTTTCCTTGCGAGACCTTCACCTCTCCTTGTAAAGAATTTGATGATTACGGTCCGCCCACCAAGGTGTTGATTGGCAAATCTGTCCGCATCTGCTACGAAAGGGTTCAGCTGAGCGACAAAGTCAACCCTAACGACGAGCCCAACCGGCACAAGACGATTGCCAGCTTCGGCGAGATCCCGTCCAAGCAGACATTCTACTACAGCAAGGAGGACCGGTATATTACCGTCAAGCATTTCTTTGTCAAGGTGCTGCAGGCTACTGTGCCTGAAGACTCTGACAAACATCCCTGCGTCAACGTAGGTCTGAAGGCCCGTTACCCAAAGGTCGAGCGCGACGGCAAGATTGTAGAGGCCTTGCATCCAGACGACGTCGGCACAGAGAAGTGGATCCCCGCCGTCTTCCTCGAGCTCGATCCCAACCAGCCTTTCACGTACAAGCTCTCGCCCTTCCACATGGAGAAGATGCTCGAGGCGGCCCAGCGTCACGCTGCAGAGACCCAGTACCTCATTGACAAGGAGGGTATTCAGGTGCTGGGACTCAGGCAGACTCATGGTCTGACTTCGTTGGGCCTGGAGATCGTTCCGAAGTTGCTTCAGATTCCGGCACGATTCTTGCCAAGCCCGATGATCGCATACCAGAACAAGACGCTGAATGGCTCAGATGCCACTTGGAGCTTGGGTGGTGGCGCTCAGGCCGACTGTAAGTTCTATAAAGCACCGCCACTCGCCAGGGCTACCGAGCAAGGGCCTGCATACGCTCTTCGCCGTGCCGTTCATGTCCTTGACTATACCTTAGCCGGCAAAGGGCACAAGTCCGACCTTCATATTCAATTCACGAACAGGCTGAAGGCTCACGGGCTGGATTTTGCGAGAGATGCTGGCGATGGTACTGCAGCACGGGGTGATGCTGCCATTGACGGATTTGCAACTGATGCAGAAATGGTGCGGAGTGTGCGCGAGAAGCTTGAAGGATGGGGCAATCCTGATCTCTTCCTGATCCTCCTCGAAGACAAGACCTCCGGGCATTACGACAGGGTGAAGCGAGTGTTCGATCAGCATCTCGGCCTGCACACCGTGTGCATCACCGCACAAAAGTTCCAGAAGCAAGTCGACGGCAAAGTGGGTGTACACCAGATGGTTTGGTCGAACTTGGCGCTCAAGGTCAATTCGAAATGGAAAGGCCAAAACCATCAACTGCAGGTGCGCAACAGATCCGGAGAGTCATTGTTCCACGGCATCGAGCAGGACACCATCGTCCTCGGCGCAGACGTCGCGCATGCTCCAAACCCGATGGCACACTGCCCGTCCATCGCCGCAGTCGTCGGCAACACCGACAAAGGCTTCGCCAATTTCCCAGGCTCCATGCGCCTTCAAGCCTCCCATCAAGAAATCATCGAAGAGCTGGAAGCCATGGTGTACGAGCGCGTCAAAGCCTATGCGGAGGCCAAAGGCGCCCTGCCAAAGCGCATGATCTTCTACCGCGACGGCGTCGGCGAAGACCAATTCAAGATCGTCCGCGAGCAAGAGATCCGCCAGATCTATGCCGCCTTCGACACTGTCCGCGACGAGGTGAAGATGCGCAACATCCCAGGTCGCCACGACCTCAAGCTCGACCTCACCTTCATCGTCGTCGGCAAGCGCCACAACACCCGTTTCTTCTGCCGCAACGAGACTCAAACCAACCGATCCCGGACCGGCCAGCCTTCCTCCACCAGCAAGATCATAGAAACTAAAGACCGCCGCGGGCAGACCGTAGCCCAACATTCCGACCTCCGCAACGGCAACCCGAAGCCCGGCCTCCTCGTCGACTCCATCATCACGCGCCCGACGCTCGCCAGCGACCCGACCTACGACTTCTTCCTCCAATCCCACGAAGCGCTCCAAGGCACCGCGAAGTCCGGACACTACACCGTGCTCCTCCCGGGAACCCTCAGCACCACGCAAATCCAGAACCTGACCCACGCCTTCTGCTACAATTACGCGCGCGCGACGAAAGGCGTGAGTTATGTCGGTCCGGCGTATTATGCGGATCGGCTCTGTGAGAGGGGGAGTGCGTATTTGCGGGCTTATACGGCGGGGAAGGAGATGCCGGAGTGGGAGATGAGTGAGGAGGAAGTGGGGATGGGGAAGGAGGGGATGAAGATTTACAATAGGAGGGTGGCGGAGGGGATTATGGGGACGAGGGAGTGGTGTCCGTATGGGCGGGGGAGGAGGTGGAGCTTTACGGGTGGTATTCAACCGCATTCGCCAGAGCTGAATGCTTTGAACACGCGCAACCCAGGCCTGTCTCCTCCGAGAGGCCTTGCATAATTGTGCATCGAGATTGCAGATCGATTAACCCTCATAATTCTCGACAGCCAGCGGATGTACGGGGGGCGTGCGAAGCTGAAGCCGAGATGGGAAAGTGCGGGTAAGAGAACCAAGGCAGGAGCGGCATCGCGCTTTCCAGTCTGCCATCATGCCCCGCTTGCACCGATACAACGCACGGCGGAGTGCGCAAAGTGCCACAAACCACACTGGCTCGAGCATCGTTATAGGCGGACCACAAGCGTTACGACGAATCCCTTAATCCACACTCCCACCCGCCTCCCTCCACTTCTTGACCATCCTCTTCAAATCACCCTCACTCCTCTGCATATAATTGATCTTGATATCCCTCGCCATGGCCGCATAATCATCGCCATACTTCCGTACCAACTCCTCGACAAACGCCCGCTCGCCCTCCGTCTGCTTGAACTTGTACTTCTTGACCGGCCGGCTGGCCTCTCGCTCTAGCTTCCTGACGACATCCGTCTTGCCGCTACCACTTTGACTTGTCGCGAAGGTGTCCGGATGTTGATCCACTTCTTCGTCCGAGCCTTCGCTATCCAGTTCCGCCAGAGGATCATTCAACGGGTTCGCTTTCTTGGCTCCGTCATCGATGACGCGCAAGATGCTCCCCGTCGCCGGATCGCGCTCGATCTTGGCTTCGTGGACCTGAAACGTCTGCGGCCGCCGCAACGACGAATTCGCGATGGCTAATGGATCATCCTTCCCTTTGCCCTCGGCAGCCTCTTCCCTCGCCCGTCGCACGTCGTCCGCTTTGCGCTCGACGCCGCCGGTGTGTTTGTTCAACTTTGCGGTAAGGCCGATGCGCTTATAGTTCTGCTCCAGCGTCTGCGATTTGTCCCAATTGGCGGCGATGATGGGGTTGAGCAGGAGGTTCTTCTTTGATTTAGGCTTTTGTCGCACTTTTTGGATGCCGGAGCGGTTCTTCTTCTTTTGAAGTTCGCGGCCCATCTTTATACGAAGTTGTACGGAATGATTGTAGATTGAGATGTCGTCGTCTCGAATGATAGCTTATACAGTCCAGAAGAAAGATTGAACCTGGAAATTCTGGTCCACGAGTCGAGTCGAGCCTGCAAAATCCGCCCGAGGCTGGGGCGAGATCGATGACACTACCTAGACTTCTACCTTTCTCCTCCTTCTCTCTCTACACGCATTCATTTATGCCATCTGCTTCCGAGTCGTGAGTTCTCTCCATTCAACCCCACACGCGCTGCGACATTGCAAAGACGCCACCACGGCCGACTTTATGTACCGTCTCGTCTTACCTCCTAGAGCGAAACATAGCACGCATCTCCATGCTCGACGATCATCAGGTGCATACCACAAGCACAGACATGAGCCTACATCTACCGCTCGCCGAGTACCGGCCACGACATGGAAAATTGGGGAAGCGGCCTCGAGTCTGCAGACATCCGCCGCAGTGAGACGGTGGACAACATGGGCTTATGCATGCGCGGTGTAAGAAGTTTATCCATCCTCTGCCGACTGCCGTGACCTGCCTCTTTCGACACTACTAAAAGGCGATGGCTGTTCATGATGTTTGGCATTCGACTTCCTCCCCTTCCCGGACCCAGAGCCAGCTCCATCCAGCCTGAGTCCTGAACTACACATGTCACGCGATTCACGCAGCATCATCATGAGGCGATTGCCGAATGTTGGAGTCGATGCATTATCATTGCAAGGAGCAGCATGTCAAGCAGTCCTCGTCATCGCAAGATCAGGAGCCATCCATGGATCTCTCCTCATCATCCTTCGTGCCTAGGAGGTACTAGTATGTCGCTCATTGACACTCCACGATCTGCCTTGCCAAGACGAGTGGAGAAGGCGGGGAATCTGGAGAACGCACAGCCCGACGTCATCTCAGCTGGATTGCGAGTCACGGCACGTCGGGTCCTCTACAAGTGGTCTGTAGTACATGGATTATGTGTCCGCATCAATCCAGGCTCCCGTCAGACGCCGAGCAAGACACGCGCCGTTTGTGGATCGCCCATGTGGAGGACGGACTAAAACATCTCTCTCCGACCATGTAGGCATAGCCTTCGCAACTTTCGGTCTACTCCCCCTCTGCGTGGTCGTACAATCGGGCCGATAGTACAGTAGCAGCAGCATCAGGTGTCGGCTTGTGGTCAAGGGATGAGGCGCCTGCATGTCACATGTCCCTTCCCCCGATTGTGTTTAGAGTGCGGATCCTGGGCAAGTGCTTGTGTTTTCTTCCAGACATATAAAAGCGGTGCCTGAGGTTCGCTTACTTCTCCTCTCTCTTCCCCAGGCTAGCTCTTCGATTGCTGAGACGCCCCGGACAAAATGGCTTTCGAGTTACTCACTGCGGTTGCTGCTGTGGCTTCGCTACTAGCCTCCCACGCAGCAGCCTCCGTTCTCATGGACAATGCACTAGCCGCTACACCCCAGATGGGTTGGGATAACTGGAACGCCTTCGGTTGTGACGTCTCGGAAGAACTTCTGCTCGGCACCGCACAACGGATGGTCGAGCTCGGCCTCCGCGACGTGGGCTACCAGTATGTCATTCTCGACGACTGCTGGTCAGATGGCCGGTACCCCAACAAGACTCTGCGACCAGACTTCACCAAATTCCCGAACGGCATGAAGCATGTGGCGGACCAGATCCATGCACTGGGCCTGAAGTTCGGCATGTACTCCTCTGCTGGAGACTACACGTGCGGGCAGTACGCTGGCTCTCTCGGCTACGAGTACATCGACGCTCAGACTTTTGCCAGCTGGGACGTCGACTACCTGAAATATGACAATTGTTACAACCTTGGACAATCTGGAAATGCGAACATCTCTTTCCAAAGGTACGACATGATGTCTGTGGCGCTCAACCAGACTGGCCGCGAGATTCTGTACGGAATGTGCAACTGGGGCCAGGACCGTCCGTGGGATTGGGCGTTCTCAATCGCAGACAGCTGGAGGGCGACGGGTGATATCTACGATAGCTTTGATCGGCCAGATGTGCGGTGCCCGTGCGAGGAGAAGATGGGCATCGATTGTGCGTTCCCGGGGTTCCATTGCAGTGTCATGAATATCATCAACAAGGTCGTCTGGTTCATTCATCGGAGTCAGCCTGGTGGATGGAATGATATGGACATGCTGGAGGTCGGAAATGTAAGCCAACGTCGCCTCACGAGCCCCTTTGCCTCTACGAGAGGCGCTAACTCGAATGATCGTTCAGGGCGGCCAAACCGATGAAGAATACAAACTCCACATGACCATGTGGGCAGCCATGAAATCTCCCCTCATCATGGGCACAGACATCCGCGCCCTCGACGCCAACAGCTACAGCATCTACACCAACCCCGCCATCCTCGCCCTCTCCCAAGACCCCACCGGCTCTTCCGTCCAACGCCGCTGGCGATACCACGTGCAGCCCGCGGACATGTACGGCACCGGCGAGATCCAGTTCTGGGCCGGCAGCTTATCCCAAGGCGATTACGTCGCCATCTTCCTCAACGCCGCGAACCAGGACGTCATGATGAACGCGACACTCGCTGATGTCTTTCTCGACGAAGGCTACACGGCCGCCCCCCACACGAAGCAAAACTGGGACATGTACGACCTCTGGGCCAACCGCATGCCGAACTCGACCGCGGACGCTATCCTGGCGGCCAATTCTACGACGGCTCTGGGTGTCAACTCCACGAGCCAGTACTGGTACAATGCGACGGCGCAGAGCTATGCGGATGGGATCGCGAAGAATGAGACTGTGCTTATGGGGGAGTATGTCGGGATGTGGTCCGCGGGTGCGGTGAGCCAGTGGAATGTCGTCGTGCCGAGACATGGCGTCATGGCGTACAGGATGAGGCCGAGTGGTGCCGTTGTGAACAAGAGGAAGAGAGACGAATTGTAATGTTTCATGTTAATCGCGCGTATGAAGCGAAGCGGTACGGTTGTCGAACGGCGCTTGAACCATCCCATGTACAAGACTCGGAGCACCCGAGCTCTCGCTCAGAACACGGGTGATAACTGCAAGACGTCTAGTCCTCCCGATCTATGGCGCCGTGCTGGGGAGTAAGGTACGCACTCCACTGCACAGTTGCTGCTACGAGAAGTATTCTGCCCGATGCCTTGAACCGCTTCGATCATCCGCCTCACTCATCCAGGGCGGCTTGCCTGCAGTCGCAGCGATCAACGGATGACATGGAAGCTGCTTGACGATCATCGAGTGAGGTCTGCTTGCACACCTCAGCGAGGCAGTTCCGCAAGGGGAGACAGGCCGGCCGGCCGCACATAGATATGGCGAAGGATGTCCTATCATTCCAGAAATTCCAGCAGACTCGCCGGGTGTCTGGGTTTGCGGAGATGGGATTCGTGCCAAGCAGCAAGTCGGAAGGGCCTCCTTATAAGACCGGTCGAAGCATCCGTGGCCCGTCTATTGATCGCACGTGGGCGTGGCAAGCAGGGGTTACCGCTGCCCACGCGCTTCCATGGTTCATCGGAAAGGATCTTTATTATTATTACTGATGGTCATTTCCTAGAGGAACGTTTCGAGACCGGCTGATGATCTGGGACGGTCTCAAGGTCGTTTGTA
Organism: Teratosphaeria pseudoeucalypti; assembly: GCA_013403795.1. Taxonomy (NCBI): domain Eukaryota; kingdom Fungi; phylum Ascomycota; class Dothideomycetes; order Mycosphaerellales; family Teratosphaeriaceae; genus Teratosphaeria; species Teratosphaeria pseudoeucalypti. The sequence continues at coordinate 85,941 of JABBMZ010000033.1, forward strand.
AAGACGCCGTCCAAGATAGTCTGTAGGAGGTACCCCTGCATGCGATCTCTCGACTGCACCCGCTCGGAATGCTGGAGATATCTCTGTCATAAATCATCAGTCGCCCGCTCGACGGCGATAGCTGTCCGCACGTACAGGCTCCCGTTGGGTCGTAGCAGCCGAGCGTCTTTTGCGACACTGCCTTGGGCTCTAGAGTCGGAGTCCACATTCTTGCGCCCACGCAGCCTGCCGCCATCACGACAGCAACAGAACTTGTGTATCAAGTGTGCACGAGGCGCTGTGACGAGGACACGAGTGTTGCACAATGCAAAGTCGACTCTCGTTATAAGAGTAGCGCGGGAAGTACTCTTAAGAGGTCCATATCCACATAACCCGAATAAACATCCTTATATCGATTTGCTGTCACCCCTGTGCGGTGATCCCTGGGAGAATGAGATCGGCATCTCTATAGGGCGAATATCCTGATTCGGAAGATCCCTATATTGAGATTTTACAGTATTCATGCGTGAAAGACAGAGCCAGACTAATAAGGCCGAGCCAGGGCATCTCGTCCAGTGGTGATAGCTCGCATTTCCAAAGCATGGGCTGTCCTTGGTTGGCGGTGTCGCGCAGTTCCTAGAACGCTCTGGACCAATGTCTCCGGACGCGTCTATTAAGAAGATATAGATTGCTCAACACAACGAGTCGCAGCATCACAGGAGCCGAGCGGTTGCAGGTACGTACATGATCATGGCGATGCCTTTCCTTCGTTCCATAATCGCTTGCCAGGCTACTCTGGTTCCGATCGCCCTCTGCCACCCCGACGCCGCGTATGCACCAAACTTCTACAGTAAACGGATCGTCGAAGACGGCAACTTCATTCGCGAAGTCACGACGACGCTGGTGCTCCCCGAATTTCAAGATGGTCGGGGACAACTCTATGTGTACCTTGGCATGATGACCACGACAGGCGACTACGTCCAGGCGTGCGCTGGCAGCGACCGCACGCTCAATGTCGCGCACGAGTATTTGCACAAGTGGAACTGCGACGCAATCGTGAACCCAGGGCGGAAAAGAGGGAGATCTGGCGAGGTACCGGGGGGACCAGCCGTACCTGGCGATCTGATGACTTCGCACTGTGAGTTCACAGCCAACCAATTTCGATTGCTTTTGGGCCCTTACTAACGCGTCCTTGGAGATGTATACGATGATAGTACTGGGGCATACACGCAGACCAATAGCGTCAATGGTGTCGTCCTCGCGACCCTCACCAAAGCGTCCGGGTATGGCCATTCGCTGCAGTTCAATGCTGAATGCTTGACATTCAAGTTTGGCAAGCCCACTTGTGGCACTGTTCCTGCAAGGAAATGGATCAACACCACGGTCATCCTCGACAAGGCAGATCCAGATTTTGGTGATTTCGGCAGCGATCCAGGAGTGTCAGGAAAATTTGTGTCTAGTCAAGGTGGGAAGGTTTGGACGATGGCTGAGCTCGACATGGAAGCGTCGTCGTCGTATATGTACTGAGCTGCGGGGCGACACCACCGATATTGTCACGTCCGCGTACGGATGCTGGTGGGAAGCGGACTTGTGAACGCGACCCCTATTACTAGTTCTGGCAGAGAGCATCATGATCTTCAGTGTCCGGCAAGCGCAGGCCTGAAACTTGTCAACGAGCTGGTCGTAGCCAGGTGCGAATCGCGCTCATATCGACCGTGGCCAACCCAACCAGTGCTAGGGATCCAGATCTCTTCCTTTGAGCACGGCTCATACTGAGCTTTTTACGCTCCCAGACGTTCGAGAAGCCCACCCACGTGTTACATTCTTCGAGTCAAGCTTTGCCACCGGATGACATTGCTGCATTTTCGTCTTGGTATGGCTGTTTGATCAGGTCGCATAAGTGCTGGAAAGCTGGCTCGGTCGGGAGCGTGCGGTGGTCGGGGTGGCTGGCAGGTATGAAACCATTCGAGCAAATGCGGGCTTGAGATGATGACTTCGGACAGTCGAGCATCACATTGTGCGAACAAGCCATGCCCATGCAAAGATGAAGGTTGCCACTGGGCCTTGAGTGGCCGAGTGATGGGTCGACTGTCGTCGAGAAGAGGTATGTTCTCATTCTCAATGGATTCCATGGGGACTTGTTTGGAGCTTCATGGATGGCGCCCCTGGATGGCTGCATGCCAATAAGAGCGTTTGCTCGCTGGTAGGCAGCTCCTGATGGTAGCTTTACCGAAATCGTGACGGAGCATCGTCCAGATAATTCCAGCAGCCGTATGTGGGACGTTGAGGGCATTCGTGCGATAGCACCTGGTGCAGCCTGCCCAACGACTCATTGTGTCAAACTTACCAATACACGAAGCAATAATCATGATCATATTCAAAGGCGTATCGACTTCCATCGCCACGTTGCTCTACTCATTCCAATACCCCAGCCTCTCAATGGCGCCTTTCTCCGGGGAATACATCCAGCACTTACTCCTCAACATATCTTGCAGGCACGCTTGATGCTCCTCCCGCTCTCGACCCTCAAAACATGTCTCTGTAATGCCCCATGCCGTCTGGAACACTCCTTGGGTCTTGGGATGCTCGTAACCAAGGCAGATACCAAGCATTTCAAGCTCGTCTACGACGAATTTGAAAGCCAGAAAAAGGTAGGCGTGATCGCGGCCGCGCTCCGGTATCCAGGAGCAAAGCCACCATAAGAAGCCGCCTTGATAGGCGCTTTGGAGATAGCTAGGTCGTGCCCGGTCGACCCACGTTCTTGAGTCGAAGATGACTACAACAGGGTCAATGATTCGAAGGTTGCAGCCGCTGGTGAAGATCGCTTCCGCCAGCTCACTTGATATGTGAAAGTCTGAACGACGGTGTCGTCCCATCCAGCTATTCTTGAAAAGCTGCATTCTGGCGAAAGCTTCAAAAAGCCTCTTGTCACTTACTTCTGACCGCCTAAATTGGGTGCCGCTCAACGCGCATTTCGCGCAACGACAGCGAAAGCGCAGTGCCTTCCAGCGTTCCGCCCTGTTCGGAAGAGGATATTGCAGATACGATATAGTCACCTCTTCGTTCTGTTCCATAGCCTGTATGGCCCTCACAACCACAAGTTTGAGTTCCGGGTTCCAAGCAGCTTCTGCATTGGGGTTGCAAGAATGATTGAGTAGGCGGAAATCGCTGAAAAGCTGATAATACTCCTGTCTCGAAGCTCCCTTGAGCCGACTCCCTTGTACGTAGACTGCAGCCCATAATTGCTTTTCCACGTCACTGAGATCCGCCTCATTCCTCGGCGTTTCCTTCAACATTGCTTCCAGATGCTCCATGCTGGCTATCTGGACGTAGTGAACGGTATGAGCCCTCAAAATGCTGATGAGGCTCCACTTCTCGGCTTGACTCAAAGCAGCCGCCTGTGTCAACAAGTCATTGGTCGCAGCTCTTGGGGGGTTGAGGTTGACGTCGAGCTCTGGCGCAGATATCTGGAGTAAAGGTCTCTCCATAAACACAATCTCGCTGACCCTGAGATCCACTCCGGTGAAGACACCTCTGCCATGAATCTGAGATCGATCTTCTGTCCAGTCATCGAAGTCCCAATCGTCGGTGGCATCGTTCAGCAGACAGCGATTGTCGCTGCTGCTGCTCCCGTCGCGATCGTAGTCCCCATCGCCGCGCACACTAGCCATGTTGACGGCCTTTGACGGTTACTGATTTGACGGCGGCTTTCTGACATTAACCGAGTAGCGCGTTGAGAGAATCGAAGGGTCAAGAGCGATAGAACCTGCAGGGTTGGCGGGATGCTGAGCCTGTTCGTTGTGCCACCATGACGGCAGGACGATCTTTGCCGATAAGAATGTGCTGAGAGTGTGCTACCCAGAAGCCTGCAAGTGTAAAAAATGCGAGCGGCGACTATACAGTTTGAAGGTCATGGCACGAATGGGCGCTGATTCCATATCTTGAGACGGCTGGACTGTTCTGACAAAGAGAGGAACCTTCAAGCTCGGATCGGAAGTCGCTCTCGCGCTCCTGGAAAGAATGAAGAATCTTCAGGAAGCTCCGGCGAGCAGTGAAATGCATATATCAGGCAGCCGCCTTGCATCTGTGGAAGGACCATCGCAGGTGAGATGAGCGACGGGAGTGGCGATACAGTCGGCTCGCACAGTCGAACGGAGATGGGCAGAACCAGTGCCGAGCCTAATGGTGACCGAGCAGGACTCGCAGCACATATACTAGAACCATCACATTCTGGGTCGGACATTGGCGATCCAGATCGCCGCTCAAGTCGTACGTTACCAGTGTTTGAGACGAGAACATATCGCTGACTTTCAGTGTATAGATGACCAAAGGCTGAAGCAGGCGGAGAATGTCGCCGATCAAGTCATGATGATCCGACGCAGGAATCGCTCCTATCAACCGACTCAGGAGCAGCTGAATGCTGTGTATGACGCTGGCATGGTGTGGGTGGACTATTCGCTCGGAAGGTATGGACTAATGAGCCGAGTTGAGTATCAGAATTACTCGTCGGTGGCTCTGGCCAAAACTGAGTTGTTGAGGCGCAAAAGCGTCGTGGAACAGACCGAGGCCATAAGGAGAGGCAGATTCAAGCGACAATGCTGTGTAGTCATGTAACCCAGAGGACTGGTTGCTCGAGCTGATGGGTAATGCCAGACCATGTTCTGAGCACAATTCGAACCCACAAAAGGCTGCGAGTGTGAGAAAGCGTCGTCACATACGTCTTGGCTGTAGTCAGCACTCACAGCCGGGCTGTCTGAGGTCATTGGTCTTATCAGTACCGGACCATTTTGCCGGTCTGCTCTTGACACTGTCCTTGAGTGCTTCAATCCTGGGCAAATTCTGAGATGTCCATCGCGATGCTCCAAGCCACCTATACCTGTCCTGTGCCAAGTCCAGGCGCAGCATGTCTTTCTTCGTGAAGCGGACCTTGGCGAAGTATAATCGCTTCAATCATCCACCGGCAATAATTTGCCCACCTCTGACAGGCCCACTGCCCACCAGATTCTCATAGTATTGCCCATCCATGCCAGCCTGCTGTCTCGCATCAACATTGAACGGCCCCTTTACCGCGCCACGGAAATGCTTCATGACGGCACTTCGAAAGACGTGTACCGGGTCCGTCTGCTCCTGCTTACATATCCAGCTCAGCCATCGATGGCCTGTAGTGACATGTGTGATCTCGTCATTATGGATGATCTCAAGAACCTCCACACTCTCCAGATCCCTGTTTCTTCGGAACTTCTCAATTGTCAGAGGATTGATGTCGAGGCCTCGTGCTTCGTGGACCAGGGCAATAACGCTGATGCGAGCTCTGAGATCATCTTTGGTCATTGTCGCGGACTCCCAGAGACCATGATGGACGGGTAGAGCGCCGAAGTGGCTACCAAGCTCCTCAAGCCGAGCACGTAACAGTGAGAAGTGCTTGGCTTCGTCATTCGCGACCTTCAACCAGTCGTAGAAGAATGTCCTGGGAAGGTGTTGACATGTGGTGCCATCGGTGGAAACAGTCGTGAAGCTTGCAAAGCGGACGCAGATATCAATGGCAAGATCGATCGCCCATTGCTCGATATTTGCCAAAGAATGAAGCATGCTGATTCTACTTTTGAGAGTGCCGCCTTTCCCCAGAGTTGGCGTCTCCCAAGGCTTCACGGCTTGCATCGCTGAGGGTCTTGTTGGCTCGTCCGGAGGCTCTATCGTTCCTGCGCCAATTGGCATTGGGTTGATGGACGCCTCTCGAGATGCAAACAAGGAGCATAGCTGGGTTGTGAGCTCGATCTTGCGTTCTGGATCCGCGGTGTTGAGGATGCAGACACACCATTCGCACATACTTGCATCCTGGGTCGGCATCTGCTTGGGATCAAATTGTGCAAAGGGCTCGAAGGTGGCCTTCTGGCCATGCTTGTACTTGACCTTTTCGCTGACCGGCTGGAATCCAGCCAGAGTGACTCCGGGTTCATCTTGCAACTCCAGCACCAAGATTTTGTCGTGTACGGTGACGGGAAAGACACAAGCCTTGACGCCATAGCTTGAGCTGCCACTCTCGAGGTTGAAGTCGTAAGCATGCCAGGGACATGATGCAATGTAAGAAGAATCTTCAATGTCAATCTGTGCCTGGCTCATTGGCCCACCTGCGTGCGGACATTCCTGCTCCATGGCATAGTAGGTCCAGCCATTGACGCTGTTGGCCTGGTCGCGATCGGAGCCAAGCGTGGGTAGTCGGAATAGTATCAGCCGCTTGCCTGTTGAGAGAGTGATCGCATAGCGGGATTGTGACAGCTCCTCGTGGCTCGCAAGTGGGATCTCTGATGCCATGATGCCGACTCCGTACTATCGCAAATGCCACATATTCTGACTCGTGTGATCCAGCAGAGGTTTAATGGGTTTGAGGAAGCAAGCAGGATTCCAATCAGAAGACATACCGTACATTGAATGCAGGTCGAAGTCGGCCACGTCGGGCGAACCATGATCCGCGGACACAGGACAACGACCTGGACCACATGCATTTCTTACTGCACGCCCCATGATGAACGACTTCAAGGATATAAGAGTGCCTGAGGCAGTGCATCATGGTGTCTGAATGCCGCTGGATGGTATCGACATGAACATGCAATCTGGTACACTCCCTCAAGCCGACATCGGACAAAGGTAGGTAGGTAAGGTACCAAGGTAATCCTCGACCTCACGTCGTGCTGCGCAAAATACACTAGTTCCATGAGCACAAGTGGATGCTAGTAGCAGTCCAACATCCCAAGTCTCCGAACGCCTCACCGACTACAATGGCTTCCACATCGACCAGCCGACCAAACGACCTGGTAGCCAACCAACCCATCGTCTCGCAGAACATACCCGCAACCCACCTCCTCGCCACCTTCATCTCCACGGCCACCTCCAGACACTTGACACCAGACATCAGAGCCAAAGTCCAGGAAGTCCTCCTCGACTACATCGGCGTGACCCTCGGCGCTATCCACCACGCCGACTCGACGCGACCAATCTACAATGCCATCAGAGCGCTTCAAGGCCCCACATTGCCCGCAGCAACGACCAACGGCAGTGTTGATGGCGAGGGCCAAAATCCGTACTGCACCGTCCTGGGCCACGGGACTCCGCACTTCCTCCCTCAATACGCCGGCCTGCTGAACGCAGCGTTCGCTCACAGCCTTGACTTCGACGACACGTATGCCGCTGGCACCCTTCACGCGGGTATCACGACCATCTCTGCGGCTCTCACGCAAGCAGAAAGCCTGACAAATTCCGGTACGCCACCATCGCCCGAGAAATTCATCTTAGCAGTCTCAGTCGGCTACGAAGTGACATGCCGTCTAGGCCGCGAGCTTGGCTTTGAAGCCTACGAGCGCGGCTTTCACAATACCGGGACCGCCGGGATCTTTGGCGCGATAGCTGCCATAGCGGTGCTGAAAGGTCTGTCCACAGAAGTAGTAGAGCATGCATTCGGTCTTGCTGGCTCCAAAGCGGCTGGGTCGATGCAGTATCTGGAGAATGGAAGCTGGAATAAGCGATTACATGCCGGATTCGCGGTGCACGATGCTTTCCTGTCTGTGACGCTGGCTGAAGCAGGCGTGATTGGCGCTGCAAAAGCCATTGAGGGAAGAAACGGTTTCCTCAAAGCGTACACGCCTAACCCAAGCATCTCGCTCTCTCGACTCACGGCTGACCTGGGCGTGCAATGGTGCTGGCTAGACAGCGCACTCAAGCCCTACCCAGCCTGCCGCATGACGCACTGCTTCATCGAGATCTGTGGAGCAATTCATGTCGACCAGGCAGAGAAAGCTGTTTCGAGACTGGAAAGCGACATAGCGTCAATCACAGTCCGCATGACCCCCGCCAACCACATCCTGATTGGCGATGACACACCGAACAAACGACACCCTAATAACGCCATTGACGCCCAATTCTCAGTCTATTTCCAGGTCGCGAACGCCCTTCTGTACGGTGCAGAGACCGGCGACATGACTCCGTACAGCCGGCTGGACGATGCAGCGATCCATAGATTGACAGACAAAGTGCGAGTCCAGGTCGATGAGTCCATGTCGGGGTTTGCAGCCAAGATGCAGATTCGATGGTCTGATGGCTCGACGCAAGACTTTGAGCAGGTGTATCCATTAGGCGAGGTGCAGCATCCTTTTGGAAAGGAGAACGTGGAGGAGAAGTTTCGCAATCTTGCGGTGCCTGTATTGGGAAAAGAGCGGGCGGCCGTGGTGGTAGAGAGAGTGTCCAGCCTGGAGGAACAGAACATTGCCGAGTTGGTCCAGCTTCTTCGGTAGCAAGATGAAGATCTTCTTTGCCCTTCCAAAACGGATCTTCTGCTGTCAGGCGCTCCATTCGCTTGGATTGCAAGTCTTCTCGTGAGTCGGCATCCCCAGCCAACACGATGGTCACATACTCCAGACTGTAGAGTGTCGAAACCGTTCACCGCCATGCTGTCGATCTTCGAGCACCGCCGCCTGAATCCTCGTAGTCTAGATCCTGAAAGAGGAACCCCTCATCACCCAATCATACTCTTCTTCCTCCCCCTCATCCTCACGTCCTCCAACCTCCTCAACACCACCTTCCCGGCCTTCCCCATCGCCTGCGCATACCCCTCCAACACAACGGGAAACAAATGCTCCTCGTTCGGATGCGTCGATCCAAACGCCCTCTCCAGAACATACAGATCCACCGCCCGATCCTCATCCTGAACCGATTGGATCGCCAGTCCAAAATCAATGAGCACAATATCCCCCTCCAGGATCTCCTTCACATCCTCCCCATCAAGACCCCCAGTCATGGAGAACCGTAACATCATGTTCGAGGTCGTCAAATCCCCATGCACCACACCCGCTAAATGTAATCGCCCAACCACTTCTCCGACCCTCCACAACAAACCCCTCAGCACCTCCTCCGTCAACCCCGCCCTCCCAAACCGATAGATGCCCTCCTTCACCATACACCCTTCCACCCACTCCGTCACCAACCACCCCCTCTCCCAGTCCAGCCCCAGAACAGCCGGCACACACCCTCTCATCTTCCCATCCCCACTCTTCTCCTTGACTTTCCGCCCTCCTCCGCCCGCCGCGATACCTTCCCCGCTCAACTTGACCAGGACACGTGCTTCGGCGAGTATGCGGGCGCGCGTCAGTCGTTTGTCGAGGATCGGGTGACGCCATTTCTTTTCGGGCCGGACTTTGAGGGCGGCAGGGGTGGTGGGAGTGAGGAAGGTGGTGCGGAAGAGGAGGGATTCGGCGCCTTGGGCGATGAGGTGGAAGGGTTCGGACGAGGTGTTGAAGGGTGGTGGGAGGAGGGTGAGGGGGTCGATGGAGGCGGGAAGTTCAGTTGTGGCCATGATGGGAGTGGAGGTGTCGTTGCAGGTGTGTTGCCGTTTCCTTCATGTTGGAGTCATTCGGAGGTCTTGAAAATGTGACGTGGGGCAGATCAAAAGTTCACATGCTATCGATAAAGCTGATCGGCTAGGTGGCTGAAAAACGGCAGCCGAGATGCGATACCGGGACAGCTTGGTCGCAGATACGGTAAGCAAATGCAGTCACCAATTGATACAGCCTAGGTCTATAGTAACATCTGCCGATATTCTTATGCTTCAAACCACTTTCCCTCTCCAGTCAGGTCTCTTAGACTCGTACTGCTTCAGCGTTCACTTCTGTGCCCACTGGTTCTTCTCCGATGGCAACTCGCGCCTGGATGGGAGTCTGACACTTCTCTCTACCGCCTCGATCAACGGTCAGACGGGCTTCCGGCCCCATCCCAACACCGCATCCATAACGACCGCTCTCCCACTCTCATACTGCTCTTCGAGCACCCTTGCGAAAGCAGCTTCTAGGTCGACCACATTACAGCCAGTGGCCTGAGCCCGCCAATCGTCCACAACCTTCCGCGCAACGGGATTGGTGGAGCGAAACCAGAAGTCCGTGATGCCTGCAGTGCACCTGTCACTGAATGATTCTGGGATCATATGCGTGGAGCCCATGGGTAGCGACGATATGTCGCTCTGGGCGCACATGTTCTTACCTTCAATTGTCCCATCACCGAATGGCAATTGGACCGTTTTGACCTCCACATCCGTGAAACCAGCCTTTTGAAGCTTTCTTTCGTGTGTCTCCTCATCCCTCCAAGCTTTCTCGCCGACCGGATACTTCACTTTATATGCCGGATCAATCATCTTAGTCGCCTTCTCGTGCACATCTCCCGGGCCTACGGTAGGGCCCCAGATTGCGATGCCAACGTAACCGCCCGGTTTGATCACGCGGAAAAGTGAGTGAACGCAGGCTTCTGGGTCAGTCGTATAATTGATAGTGAAGGCGGTGAGCCCATGCGAGAACTTGTCGTCCGGAAGACCCGAGAGAGTCACGGCGTCGTAATGTCCTGTCAGAACATCCGGGATACCTACAGTCACCCGTAAGACATTGTTCCAATCGTGAAGGCAACATGATCGCTGACCTAGTGCCTCCACCTCCTTGATCATGCCGGGAGAGATATCCGTCGCTAAAATTCGTGCCTCTGGTGCCTTGTCCTTGACCGCCATCACGATCGCTCCAGCTCCTGTGCCGACATCTAACACACATATGCCTGGCGCGGAAAATGGGCGACGAGCATCAATCTCGTTGACGAGCTCTCCTGTACCTAGAATCGTGCATTTGCCCACATCGTCTTGGTAGTGCGCTGCCGCCGAAGTCCAGTCGAGCTTGTCCGGCTGGATTGTGTTATCACTGGAGCTGCGCGGGGAGGACATGTTGCTATGCGCTGGTCTGCGTGTTGACGTTGCTTATGCCAATAGCTCCAGAATCAGGGTAGCATCATGGTGGCGCGTAGACGGCGGGCAGCTACATGTACATGCTGTATTGTGCCCATGTCAATATGACGTTGAGGTGCAGTCTCACGTACTACTGCGAGAAGCAAGAGCATCTCATCACGAGGCGTGCTGTCTCAGACTACACCTGGGCAAGCGACGATCCGCAAAGCAAGAAGTGGCGTCATAATGTGCATTTCTCTTGATGCTGCTTTGGCGCTCCGAACAGATGATGTGCATAAATCTTTATTATGTGAGAAATCCTGCAGCCCAATGCTTGGTCACCACTTTACCCTCGACGAAGCTGTCCTTGGGCATTCTGACAACGATAGCCGCATGCGTGTGCCGCACCTTCTGCATATGCACTGGATACTTGGTGAATCTAATATGCTCATCGAGGTTGTCGATCATCTCGAACTGCTCTTGGGTCAACGCAAGTGTGGGCCAGGGACCATCATTCTTATCCTTCTGCTCTCGCGCCAATATCGTGCTGCTTGATGTCGGTGACTGTGGCTCGGGCGGAGGGGTGGGAAGGTACTCCTGATTCGTCGATGCGCCAGCAAGATTGGAGACGAATTTGTCCTGTGCGTGCTGTGACTCTTCGAGAAGTGGCACTCGATAGCGCTTGAGGTCAATTGCCTTGCCAGTCTCGTGGAGGCGCACCCGTTGCGCAGATTGATAGGTCTGATAGCCCGCGTTGATCATGAAGAGGGGCACGGCCAAGGGGATGAAAGTGAAAAGGAAAGCATAGAAGGGCAGACTCTCGTTGACCTTCGCAATGGTTTCGCTATACGTCAAAGGCTTCGGCGACTCCTCGCGTGGTGTCACTGGGTTTTCGGGGTCGAGGATCACTGGCAGCTCCTGGTTTGGCAGTGGATGAACATCGATCTTGCTCAGGTCTACGTACGGATCCGTCCGCGATATGGCCGAAGTGTAGAACGGGACTGATCGGTCGTTCACGGTGTTGGCGTAGATGCTGCGTTTCTTGAACATGGCGAGGCCGCGCATGAAGACGGAAGTCGGATCGGCCATGATCGAGAGCAATTGTCGGCCAGTGCCTCGGAAGTTGTCTGCCAAGAACATCTGCTGGCCACTAGTCGACAGTGTCCGGCTGCCCAAGAAGTTCCATGTCTGCGCTCGATATCCCAGTCGCGGCGTGCGGACTCCCAAGTGTGGCGTCGCGAATGTCGTGAAGTTCATGGGCTGTATGCGATCGAAAATGCCGGCCGCATACAGCAGTCCAACGGCATATCGACACACCAACCCTCCCAACGAATAACCCGCGATGCTGATCTTCTGGACGTCGCTGCCTGCTGCCTCCAGGTCCTTCAGCACGTCCTCGATCTCGTGCGTGACGCGCTCTGCTCCGACTTCGATGCCGTCGTACGTGTGATTATCGCGGTTGCTGCTCGGGATGAGGATGTAGAGGCCTTGGCCTTCATGCGCGGCGGCCAGCGTATCGCGCAGGTGCGTGAGGTGGACGGGGTTGCCCCAAAGGCCGTGAATCAGTACAACCAGATGCTCGACCTTTGACAGATCTTGGCTCGTCTCGACTGCATGTACAGCCATCTGGGCTGGCTCGGTGCGCTACTGTGCTCGCGAGGTTTGACGACTTGAGAAGAGAGGAACTGGTAACGATGGTGCTATGCTGCTACTTGCCTGGTGATGTACATGCCTCAGTCTCGATTTACATGCCTTAAATGGTGGCCAGGGCTTAGGCAGAACTTGACCCGGTCATGACGTGCGTCGGAGGCTTTGTGCCTGCAGCCCGGAGACCTCCGTCCATCTATACACCCGGACCCGTGGACCACCTGCGCCTGGACGTGCACCTGCAGACTGCACACGGCATCACATTCACGAGACACACATACTTGGATCGTTGCTTCACACGCAGTGGCGGAGATATGAGGCTCAGCGGCGCGAAGCTCACAGATTCCGTCCGTCGTCATGGTCTTCCAAACAACGACACTATTCAAAGGCATCCCTTGCCCGGAAGGCGTCCGCTGCTCACTGACGAGCTGCGTCTTTGCTCATGACGTGCCGCAGCCTGCCACTATCTTCAAGGTGCCTGACACGAAAGAGGCAAAGGATGCAGAACCACCTCAGAAGAAGCGCAAAGTCATCGCAGAAAACCGAGACCAACCTTCGAACGCAAAGACGATGCCAGTGACATTGAAACGCGAGGTCAGCCCTCCGAGAACAAAGAGCGGACCCGTGAAAAGTGCGCCAGCGAAGACTGTCAACCAGCAACGACAAATTTCCAAACCTGGAAAGGTCGAGACATTGAATCCAAGACTTGTGTCGAATGATCCCATCGGTCACTCCAAGCGGAAGGTCTTCCTGGATCGTCTCCACGCTGCGATGGTGAAGCTCAACGCCGCTCTGTTGGAGCGGCAAGACACGGTACAGTTCAAAGCCGCACTTGCCCTGTCCGAGCAAGAATTGATCACGTTGGCACTCGACGAAGAAGAGCATATCGCCCGAACAGAAGGTAGCGTGTATCGTAATGTCATGAGCCAACGAATCCTTCGATACGAGAAGAGGATGAAGTCGGATGACTGGATCGATTTCCTGGAAACAACAAGCTTGTTTAAATCAAAGACTGAAGCTGATACGTCCAACGGCGGGTCACCAAACGGCGGGCTGATCGAGAAGGAAATCAAGACAGGTCTGACGTTCGAGCAAGAAATCGAGGTTGCGACCCGCTTCTGTGTGACCAAAGACCAGAATGTGCTCACCCCTTTTGAATACGTACCGGTACCGCCTACAGCGCAGCAAGCCCAAGAAGCCGCGAATGCTGTGACAGAAGCGCGCAACTACGAGATGTGCGCACGATGTGGCAGTCGCTTCCAGGTCTTCCCGACCCGTGAAGCCGAGACCGGGCGTCTGACGAGCAATGGCCCATGTCGGCATCATCCCAGAAAGAAGGTCTTCCCACAAAGGACCAAAGCCGATCTCGGACCACGTGAAGCATTTCATCCTTGCTGTAACGAAGTCGTAGGAAGTGTGGGGTGTGTGGACGCGGCGGATCACGTCTTCAAGACTACATCGCCGGCGAGGTTAGCTGCGGTCCTCCCGTTCGTCACAACTCCGGACAATGCCCGTCCCCGACGCGCGCCGAGGAGTGGCAGAGTGGTCAAAGCCGTCTGCTTCGATTGCGAGATGGGTTACACCACTCTGGGCTTGGAATTGATCCGTCTGACCGCCATCTCTTGGCCAGACGGTGAGGAACTCATTGACGTTCTGGTGAGGCCGCTGGGCATCATCATCGATCTGAATAGTCAATTCAGCGGTGTCTGGCCGGATGACCTGACAAACGGAATCCCCTACCAGGAATGGACCCCACCCTCTCTTACGGACACGCGAGACTCATCGGCTCCCACACCCAGGATGCCAGTGGTGGACAGCCCAGCGAAAGCAAGAGAGCTACTATGCAGCTACTTGACACCTCAAACTCCACTCATTGGCCATGCCATCGAGAACGACCTCAACACGACTCGACTCTGCCACCCGACCATCATCGATACCGTCCTCCGCTTTCCCCACTTCCGAGGTCTGCCTCTGCGGTACGGCCTCAAGATGCTCTCGGAGAAGCACCTGCAGCGCGTCATCCAGCACAACGACACGGGCAAAGGCCACGATTCCCTGGAAGACGCACGTGCTACCGGCGATCTCGTGCGAGTGGATGTCGGGCAGGTTTGGAATCGAGAGCTGAAGCCTGCTGGGTGGCGATTCGTGGATGGGAAGCTCGTGCCGCCGTCGGGCAAGACTGACGCGCATCTGGAGAAGTTGAGGGCGAGCAAGGAGGCCAAGGCGTTGCATGGCAGTAGGAAGAGGGGGAGGGATAGCGGCGCGGACGGGGCGAGCGTTGCCAACTGGGCCAAGGAGAATCTTGAGGTCACGGTCGAGGGCGGGGGTGAGGTCGGCGATGGTGGTAGCGAGACGAAGGGCAGAGAGCACAAGCTCAGCCGGGAGTATCTGGAGGACGAGTAGGGCTTGCTCCTGCACGGCGATATTCTCGCTTCGGAGACATGAGGGTCTGTATGTCTATGAGGCTCTCAAGCTCGGATTGAATCGTCTTATTAGGTGGGTAGAGTACGCCACCTCTATGACAACACGGCCAAAGCTGTCGGAGATGCACCATCTTCGCTCTTCAACGTCCATCGATGATCTGCATCTTCACCTGCCCTGCATGCAGCATGCGCCAAGGATTGAAGTCTGCCCTGCATTCCAGCGGCGTGGGTATGGTGGGGGATCGTCACGATGATGACCAAGCGTGAGTAATCATAACAAACAACGGCGCGTGACTTTTTCGTGTTGTGAATGGACGTGCAGTAATGACTACATCCGGAGATACCTCACGGGGAGGTCAGGTGCTGCAGGTGGCGAGTCAGCCATCCGTCCCTGATGGCTGACCGCTCTTCATTATTCATCATAAGGGCGGCTGCAGTATACATAGGTACATACCTGTCGTATAGTATGCAGGTTGTCTGTATGTGGTTTCATAAAGTCGCATTAGCATCAAGTATACATGTAGACATGGAGGAGTAGTCATGGTATCCGTGTTCATGTCGGAGTAGACGCGCCCTGCCAGTAATGTCTCCGTGTCAAGTTCTAATAATTAACGTGCTGGAACGTGGGTCGGGGGGACGTTTCATCTCAGGGTCTGATCATCACATGGAGACGGTGGGTGGACAGGGATCCGTCGTCGACCGCGCGCTAGAGAAAGTCTCGACGGCACGAGCTCCATCTTGGCACATGCCTTGATCGCCTAAGGCACCCCCCCGTGTCAGTATCTTCCTCTCTTGCATTCTTGCCTGGACCTTCTCCCAACAACACCTCACCACCGCGTACGACGATCAAGTCACGAGGGCCAACTCTGCTGGGCACGTGGCCGCCGGCGAACGAACGAGGTCGGCACCCGGGTGCAGGTTCAACACGAGATCCGTGTGCCTCAGCAGTCTCCGTCCACTTCCACACGTGAAGGAGGCAACAACAACAACACCACCACCACCACCACCACTAACCGCAACCATGTCGCCACCCTCCACCGCCCGGCTGTCCCCGACCGAAGAACTCGACTCGCCGATCGACGGCCTGTCCCACATCTCCCTCGAGGACGAGGCCAGCGACACCCTCCCGACTCTCCCGAAGCCTCGACCCGTGGCGCTGCTCCGGCCAGAACTGACCGCGCGGTCCTCCACCGACCCGTCACCCTCCGCCCTGCTCCAGAGCTACTTCGCCTCACCCGCCTCGAGACCGACCAGCAGTCACCGCAACCGCTCACCCTACAGCAGGAGTCACCTCAGGAGCAAGAGCGGCGGATCCACGCTCGGCGCTCCCCTCATGACACGATCCCATTCGATGCCCAACCCTCGCGCGCTGCAGCTGCCCACGTCGGCTTCCACTCCCTCCTCCGGCTCCCTCTCCCCCGCCCCCCGCAGTCCCGCACGCACCCGCAGTCCCACGAAGGAGGAGCTGGGGTTCGGACCACCGCCGCCGCCGCGGTCACCCAGCTTCGGCAGCGGCATCCAGGCCATACACGAAGAGCAGGAGCTGGACTTGACGCCGAGGAGCTTGCTCCCGGCCCAGGCGACCTCCGCCATGGCCAGCTTCCAGCGCTCGGGCTCCTTGAGACGGCGACCAGCGAGTCCCCTCCATGGCCTGTCCAGCGCCCAGCCGACCGCGACCCCACATTCGAGTCTCATGGGCACTAGCATCGACTCCGCGTCGAGCTCGCCGTCGCTCCGGCCGCAGAGACCGGAAGCCTTCAACGAGACATACCCCAGCCTCCACCACTTCGCCAGCACCTCCTCCTTCTCCAGCATGCCGTCCACGCCGACCTCCACGCGCTCGCGATCGCCGTCCATCTCGTCCTTGGACACGATCGAAGACGAGCCCGACCTCGAGTCGGAGGCGCAGGAGATCGAGAGGCTCGAAAGGCTGAAGATGGCGGCAGAGCGGCAGGAGCGCTTGGAGAGGGGCGAGGACCCCGATAGCGACAAAGAGGGCCGGCGGAGGAGCAGCCTCGACGTCCCGCGCAGCTTCGGGCGGATCGGCAGGGAGAGGAAGAGATGGAGTATCTGTGGTGGAGAGCGGAGGGCAGATCTGGATCTGGAGACGATATGGGAGGATTGAGGGGACTGGCAAGGCCGGGAACCGAGCCGGGAATATCGACACAGGGCCGGTAGACGGCACGGCTGCAGCAGGCAGAAAGAGAGGTTGATTTTGAGAGAGAGATGAGGGACAACAGCACGAGATGAGCAGAGCATGCAGCAAGTTGACTTGTGAGCCCTTCAGAGCATTCTGCTGAGGGGCTACGAAAGGGGGGGCGGGGAGCTGGTGAAGAAGGATGGGAGTTGAGGAGAAGTGGGCAGGAAGTCTCTCGCCGGGACGATTTCGTCTCACAGCACGCCCTCCACGGAGCGGGGGGCGGCCGCAAAGGGTGGATTTTCCCGGTCTCGGCCGGGCACACGCCGATGGTTGCGCGAGAACGTCGGCGGATATGGGGGTTTTCTTTTTGATTGTTCTTTGCGTCCTCGAGGCGAAAAACGATACCCGTGCTGCGGGAATTCTAGGCGCGGCGACACTGTCACGACGGGGACGATGATGACAGTTTTTTCGGTGCTTTTGTTTGTGTATGTGTCTGTATGTGTATCAGGCAGAGTTCCAATGGCATTCCCAGATGGTCCTATGATATGTGCTGTGGTGTTTTTTTTTTCAGGCTCCTTTCTCTCTCTCTCTCTGTGTGTGTAGAAAGAGGAGAGGGGGAGGGGGAGGGAGAGGGGGAGGGAGAGGGGGAGCTCGAGCTCGCGGGTCCCCTCCTGATTCGGTTTGACGAGTGCATGTCCCTTCGCTGGCCACGGCATGCGGGCCCGGGCCCTCGGAGGTTCTTTGTTCTACGTGCATGGATCTTCATCAAGCGTTACGAACGGGGTTTCCACGAAGCGAACGGGAATTCTGAAGGTCACGGTCGGACCTAGTCGGTGTCTGTGTGTGTGCTCGTCCCCTTCCCTGCCTCTCCACCTTCCGAGATGGAAAAAATCTCCGATATGACGCTGCGCCACCGCCTTCGTTCACTTGCTCGCCATGTGGTGGGAAATGAGTTGAGGTGAGGTGAGTCTATGACAGCGGTTCGTCGGGTTCTACATTTTTTTACCCTTTTTTTTTTAATTTAAATCGTTTTGAGGCACAAGGGCACACACAGGTGTGGGTATTCTTTCTGGTCCCTTTTTGTTTCTTCAGGAGGGGGACGTGGGTCTTGGTATCCGGTGGGTTTGGCGAGGCGTTTTTGGAGGGGTTTGGGGAGGGGGAGAAGAGGAGGTGGAGATTTTGGTGGGTGAGAGGTTAGGAAGCTTGAGGGAGGGTACTCGCGTTGAGGGGCGGTTTGCGGATGCTGGTTGAGGGAGGGGCCTTTGATGGGTGGTTCTGCTGAAGGGCCGGACGTGTGGCCAGCCTGAGTCTTTCATGTTCAGTCTCGAGACAGAGCTTTGGAAGAGATGCATCATCACATTTCAGAGCACTTACGAAAATGCGATGCGGGACAGAAAATCCGCCTCAACTGTTCGACACCTGTCCAGCAATCTCGTCGCCACTCAAACCTCCACCGCATAACTCACCCGACTCGTCCCCTTACTCCGACTGATCTTCTTGACCGTTGTCCTCCCACACCTCCTCGTGCTTTCCACATGCGTGCCCCCGCAGGGATACGTATCGGCCCCGACGATCCTCACCACCCGAAATTTCTCCCCCGGCGCCACATGGTCGTTCCCCACGATCAACCGCTCCAGCCCCCGATCCCTGAAATCCTGCTCAGACCAGAAGTCGATCTCGACCGGGAGATCCGCGTCGATGAAGTCGTCGACCTGGGCCTGGATGGCGTCTCTGTGCGTGCCGGCGATGGAGCCCGCGAATTCGCAGGAGGCCATGTCGGGGAAGTGGGAGGCTTTGAGTTCGTCGAAGCCGGGGACCGTGGGGGCGAGGAGTTTGCGGGTGGCGGCGCCGAGGACGTGGCCGGCTGTGTGGAGGCGGGAGTAGAGGAGGCGCTTCTGCACGTCGATGGCCTGCTCGACGGTTTCGGATGCCGTAAAGGGCGGGTGGCTGGGAGGGAAAGTCCCGAGGTGCAGGACCTGGCCGGCAGACATGGCGTCCATACGCACGGCCGTGACGGTGAAGGTGCTTGAATGGGTCTCCATCGTTCCTGTGTCGGAGGGCTGGCCGCCGCCTTGCGGGTGGAAGATGGTTCGGTCCGTGACCACGACATGGTCGTCCTCGTTGAGTTGCTTGAAGACTGCTTTGTTGGCTTCTGGGAGTTGGGATGCTGGTAGGACTGAGTGGACGATGGCAGATAGGGTGTGTAGCTTGGCGTTGTGCTGGAAGGCGAGATACGTCCGGGATGAAACGGACTATGATTGGGATCAGTCAGTCGGTCGATCCGGGCGATGGGAGGGAGAGTGTGGTCAAGCATGAGGTCAAGGGAATTATCAGCACTCTGCTACTTACCATGCTGTCACTATAGTCAGAGAAGAAGTCCTCTATTATCGCGGCCAAGAAGCCGGTCTACATTCATCGAAGCATTTTATCATTCGACGTGCTAAAACGCACTATGAACCAAAGAGGAAGGTACATCTCGGCATCGGAGAAACGCTACCGCCGACAGGCAAGTCGAAGAAAGCAGTCGCAACACGACCAAAAACACTCCACCATCAAGCTATGGACGGCAATGTCCAACGATGACAAGCCCGACACGCAATCGGCCAAGCCCTCGAGAGTCCAAAGACCCGTCACCACCTGGCATGGCGACCTGTTCAGGATCCCGAAGCCACTGAAGGCCGTCTTTGACAAATTTCCCCTGGTCACCTATGGTGAAAACGAGCTGCCTGCACGAGCACCAAGAGCGAGGGAGGAGCATATATTGCATGTCTTCACGACGGAACAGGACGCGAAGGATGGGGGACCGAGCTTCAACCCGGCTTGCCTGAAGTGGCAGGTACGTCTGGCCGAGCCAGAATCAGGGTGCGGTAGGATGGGAAGGCTGATGGTGGTGTATGTAGGCCTATCTCAAATTTCACGATATACCATTCTGCACGTTCGTCTCTTCCAATCATGCATCGCCATCGGGGGCATTGCCGTTCTTGCTACCGGGTGGCTCTTCGTCAAAGGATCCCGTGCCCAGCAACAAGCTCAAGAAGTGGACTGCTTCTCAGCAGCCGGGCAAGCAGATTGCAGATCCCGATGATGTGCGGTTCGAGGCGTATGTTTCTCTCATCGAGTCTAGAATAAGAGTGGCATGGGTACGTGAATTTCCGGTCGTGGTGCTCAACGACGAGGACTGATCGGTCTATCAGCTCTTCCAGCTCTATCTCAACCCGGCCAATGCCTCAGTCCTAGGTCGATTGTATGTGAGGCCATGCTCCTCCAATGTCCTCGTCCAACAAGCGATCGGTCATCAACTGCGGGCTGCAGCGGAGACCGAACTCGTCAAAGCATCCGCTTCCAACACAATCGTCGAAGACGACATCCTGCGCGATGCCGAGGATGCTTTCGATGCGCTGGACAGCCTACTGGCCAACGACGAATGGTTCTTTGGGCAGCCGAATCCTGGACTGGTAGACGCCGGCCTGTTCGCATATACCCAGCTTATACTCGACGAGGGCCTCGGGTGGCAAGAGAATCAACTTGCCGACCTTGTAAGGCGGCATGAGAATTTGGTGCGACATCAGCAGCGCGTTGAGCAGGTCTACTTCTGATGATGTGTTTTAGCGATGGCGCTGGGGAGATAGATTTCTGTAAAGGTCTCGTCTCGGGTACTGTACATGCGGCGCTGCTCTAACACACGCCTGTTCTTTTCAAGCCAGGCTGGTCAGGTGCTTGGCGGAGAGAAGTGACATTTGAGGTGCATTGAGCCGAGCATTTCTGTAATCAACCTGTGTTATGCAGAAGGGAACAGTATCGTACAGGCAGGGCAGGACAAACGGTACAAGGATTTATGGACGTGCATAAGGTATTACCTATGTGATGCATGTGAGCGGAGCTCTTTCCGCACTTTTGTGCAGGCTGGAGCTTAGTTGTCAGGAAATAGATGGATGCAGCCCAGCTGGCCAGCCTCTCATGAAGCTTTGCTTGGTTGAAATACTGTCGTTACCGCTCACATATAACCTCCAGCATTCGTAAGTCCCGATATGTCGCACGGCCAACATACGCAGCTGGGCGGCGGCGCCTTCAATCACGGTCCGTCGTCGAGCGCCGAGCAAGAGTACGATCGTCTGCGCGATCTGGCCCGCAAGGAACGAGGCCAGCACCAGCATTATGCCGCCGAAGCGCGGAAGGCCTACGAGCAGGGCGATGGCGCGCGCGCGCACGAGATGAGCGAGCAGAGCAAGAAACATGCGGCGTCGGCAGATCAGTACAACAAGCAGGCCTCCGAATACATCTTCCGCGAGAACAATGCGGTCGGCAAGGTCCAAGGCGACACGATCGACCTGCATGGCCAATTCGTCGAAGAAGCCGAAGAGATTCTGGAGCAGCGGATCCGGTATGCGAAACAGACCGGCCAGACCCATCTCCATGTCATCGTCGGCAAGGGCAACCACTCCCCCGGCCACGTCCAAAAGATCAAACCCAAAGTCGAGCAGTTATGTCAAGAGTTGGGCCTGAAACAGCATACCGAAGCTAACGAGGGCCGCATATACATCGACCTCACTGGCGGTCAGGGCGGTGGTGGCCAATGGCAACCTCAGCATTACGACTATGGCAATGCGCATCAACCCCAGCATCAGCAGTATGGGCAGCCGCATTTCGAGACTGCGTATCCTCTGGGTGGCAATCCGAACTACGGAGGTGGGTCGTACGCCCAGCATGCGGCGGGTGGGTATCCTGGTTCCCAGCCGGGTCATCCGCAGCAGCAGATGCAGTATGGTGGGCAGCAGCAGCAGTATGGTGGGCAGGGAGGACAGCAGCAGCAGTATCAAGACAATGGGATCAGGATCTGTGGCATTAAAATTTGTGTGGTCATGTAAAGTCTTCTCGAGGAGATTTCGATTTGAGGGTGGTGTGCTGTGATGATGTTGGTGATTGGAATCAGTAGTCGAGCCAGTGCTCCTACGGATGGCGATGTGGTGGTCATGACACCATCTGATTACGTTCTTGGCGAGGTTGAGGTTTGGCAGTTAATGGCTGGTTGAAAAGCTTCGGTTAGGTTTAGATGATACCCATTGGGACACAGCACGGGGTGCTGTGTTTACATTTGTATAGTCGTGTTCAATGCAAAATTTGGCATATGAGGTCCTAATTAGACTGTTGGTTTTTAACGGCCAAAGAAAAAACCAATATATAGGTACGGCGGATGGGCAGAAAATCGGCATGACCCGTGGACTCGACCTCCGGGCTCTAGATCAATAACAGCGGCAGTCCGAGCGGATCGATCACCATTGGCAGACAGATGAGCCCGGCCCGCCGACTGCACCACGCCCCTGGCGACGCATCGACAAGACCGAGCCTTCCTCGAGATCCCCTAAGATTCGTTGGCACCGCAAAGATTCCGTCCGTACCCCCTGTGATTGACAGGAGTCGCATAATCGCTTGTGATCCCCTCATGACAACCTTCCCGGACCGTCACGACGATCCATGTGATTGCGGCATATTATCCTCTTGACACGCTTAACAGGAATACCATTCTCGGCGGGCGCCGCTGATGAAGAAACATTGTCGGTTTTGTGGTGCCGTCATTGATGAACAGGAGCAACGGAGCAAATCTTGATCGTGTCCTCGTGGGCTCTGTCAGTGATTGCATCAGTCGATCGATCAATCGAATAACTACTTGACAGCCTGATTGTGACTTTCTGGACCGTCATGCTGTGAGTAGATTATCAGCCGTTCATCTGAGCTGTGGACGGTTCGATCAAGCAGTCGAGTGCTATCGGAACGTCAGTCGGGTGATTGACTGGTGGAATCATCGGGCTCTGTGCGTCATATACAGCCCGACTCACGCCACTGTGGATCGTGTGCGACGATAGAACACAACCATAAGTGCCTCAGGGCCTTCATAACATAATTCCCGTTCCGTCTCTACTGACAACTTGGATGTATGAAAGATGGTAACCTAGCCTTGCGTACCCGCGGAAGTCACCTCGCTCAGCCACCGCACGACATCTCCAACCATCTCCTTCCCCTTCTCAATCATCCCGGCCAGCACAAGCAGACTATGCGTTCCGCCTCGATACTCCTTGATCGCAACCTCCACGCCCGCGTCCCTCAACAGGCAGGCATACGCCCCGCCTCTGGAGCGAGCAAATCGCACTCTGCAACGGCCAAGAAAGTCCGGGGACTCCTCGCTAGAAGCTCCCTGGGTGCAAAGCATGGCGAGCCTTCCCAGCATGCCGCATCGGAAGCGTCCTGGAAGTATTTCTCCCGATACCACGTCATGCGTGCGGGAGTCAGCCAGGGCGCGTGCTGCGATTCCTTCCACGTCGTCTCGATCGTGGCTGTGTTGTCGATGACGGGCAGTAATAGGATCTGGCTTCTCAAATCGACTTTGGGTTCCCACATTGCGGCCGTCATACTGAGGATCGCTGCCAGACATCCGCCTGCACTCAGACCGCCCACTGAGATGTTTTGGGTGTCGACGCCCAGCCATGCCTTTCCTTCGTCACTGATTACCCATTGCAGCGCCGCGACAGCGTCATCTATGGCGGCCGGATAAGGGGTTTCCGGGGCATGCCGATAATTCACACTGACGACTGCACAACGCACCCTCCTACACACCGCAGTTAGGAAGGAGTTCTCGGACCCCAGACCACCTGTCGGATGATCGTCAGGATATATTGGCGTCTTCTGCAGGGTCTCAACCAGATCGCCAAGCGACAGCTCGCGAGAGCATCCGATCGTTACCACCAGCTCGATCAGACTATTGAAAAGGTGACATACCCATGACCCAGCCACCACCATGGAACCATACCAAAGCCGGCCATCCCTTCTCGGCTGCGCTGCCCTCGGGCGTGAAGACACGCACCTGCCAGTCTCCAAAGTCGCGATCCCGTATGCTACCCACGGATTCGAATGGTAGCGCACCAAGTGCGAGAGGAGACGGCAGAGAGCGCAGGGATGGGTGCCACGGCTTTTCCTGGTCCGGCTGTACGTATTGCAGATGCTGCTCGTGGAAGGCGATGTACGCTGGGTCTAAATGGGGCCGGACGGAGGGGTGGGTGGGCTGATGTATTGTTGGATGCTCCGTTGCGGAAAGCTTTAGGAGTACATGGTGGTCGCACAGTTGCACAGAAGACGGAAGGACGGCCGGCCAGCGTTGCCGGAAACCGGCAGAGTTCGGCGAAGCTAAGGAGGAGAGGGGCCTAAGCCTGAACATACCTACGAATCTTCTGTGATGGTCTCTGTTCGGGAGTCAGAATCATGCGGCTGCTATCATCAATCGAAAGGTATCCTTCTTAGTCCAGCGTCTGCACCATGCTTTGCAGCCTCCTGTCGCGCGCCGACGGCAGAAGGCACCTTGATGCCACAGCAATCACCCCAGCTGTTAGCATTGTGCGTATGCTTCATGCCATCGACCGTGACCTCCACCTCTCCCACATCCTCGTCTCCAACCCTGCTCTCAGCATCCGCACTCATGCCTTCGGCAGCTGGTAGTAGACTTCCAAACAAAAAGTGCTGTGCGACCGGCAGCTTGCCCAGCACCTCTTTCAAGAACATCCTGCGCATGCCAGATTCCACTTTTGCCCAACTCTTGGCGGCTGAGATGTCATCAAGCATCGGACTATGCCACCTCAAGCCCTGCACAGTCTTGGTGGCGTTGACCCACATGACCTGATCGAAGTACAGAAAGTCTCTGCTGCATTCTTCAACCATCATCTGATTGTGGATGCTCATTGGCCGCAGGTGCTTGTGGTCTGCCAATTGACTGGCGCCGAAGAGAAAGGGAAGGAATTGATAGTCGTCGAGCCCCCAGACGCCGTGCGAGCCGGCGGGCTCGAGGTAGTACGTGCTCTGGACATCGCGCATGAGGCTGAGATAGCGCGGGAACACAACGAGGGCGAGAGCGGGAAAGGTCGCATCTTTGACGAGGCCGACCTGGCGTAAGCAGAGCAGCCAGAGGATGAAGTTGAGTTCGTGGCCGGAACCATAGTCTATACGTGTACCATTCCCGAAGGCCTGCTGCAGGTACGTCGACACCTCATCGATCGCTCCTGTGTCGCTCAACCCGAGCTTCTTATGCCATTCTGGCAATGCACCGTCGACTTTCTGCAGGAAGTCGCGAAACGCTGGATTTCCGAATCTACTGCCAGTGTCCAATGCTGGAGTGCCCTTCACCAGCTCGTCCGCCTCATCGAGCACCGCCAACAACGCCGTGATCGCCGGGTCTCGTGCGCCCTCCGACTGGTTCACGTCTGAGATGGTGACATTCCTGACTGAATCCGACAGCGTAAAGACGAAACTGACGATCAAGTCGTGCGTCCTCCGCGACAAGAAATGCTCATGGTCGCGCTCGGAAAGGATGCGTCGGACCGGTCTCCGGTACGTGTGTCCGGCCAGATGTGGTGGAGAAGACAGGGCAGGTGTCGGCGGAGGCGGATTGGACGGCCGACGTTCAGTCTGTGGGCGGCGACGAGGGATGAGTTTCGGCAGCTTTTGCGAGAGATCGGGAGGATTCGCAGGAGTCTTGTCGGTGATGCTAGGGAGTGCAGACGGCATGGTATAGAACACGGCTCGAGTTGGAACGCTCCAGGATGTTGATAGAGGCAGATGACATACATAGGCTCTCAGCGGGAGTAAAGTATGTAGAGTCTGGCTACATGTAATATGCCGACGAAATTGATTGATGAAGCCCTCCAACTCGTCCCATCAGGCGGTCAAATATTGGTGGGGTCCACGAGTCCCGATTAGTCAAATGCTGTGGTGACCATTAGTGAAATGGCGCGCGGGAGAGGGTGGTCGAACGGTGAAAGGGGAAAGCAAGAACAAAGAACAATGGCGCCGTTCCACTGCCACCACCCAGCTAATAATAAGGTAATAAGAGGGTCAGGCCTACGTCACTGCACAGCATGTGCTCCCGTCTGTACCATCGTAATCTCGCACTCCCTCCCAGTGTGTCGTGAATAGCCTGCAGGTGAGGAGAGACTTGTCGACAGACGAAAGCCATGACAAGCTACTTGAGCTCAGCTGCGAATACCGTCAGCGGTTATGCGGATTCCGCTCAGAAGACGGCGCAGGGTTATGTCTCTTCGGGGGTCAATACCGCAACGGGCTACAGAGACAAGGCCTATGGCTACGTCAATGACGCTGGCGAGTACGTGACAGGCAATCTTGACAATGCTGGGAAAATGGCAGGCGACACAGGCAAATGGGCGGAGGAGCAGGCATCCGGCTACAGCGATACTGTCAACCAGACAGTAAATAAGACGACGGGTAAGCCTGTACCTGCTAAGAAAGCGACGGGAGCAGCGAAAGTACCGGCGGCGGCGGCGAAGAAAGTGCCAGCAGCCAAACCAGCTGGCGAGGCGAGCGAGGATGCTGCGTCGAAGTCAGCGTCAAAGGCAGCAACGCCGAAAACGACGTCCAAAACAGCAGCACCTAAGGCAGCGCCAAAGACAGCACCAAAGGTAGCACCTAAAGCAGCATCCAAAGCAGTTCCCAACCCAGCTCCCAAAGAAGCCCCCAAAGAAGCTCCCAAAAACGCTCCCAAAGACGCTCCCAAAGCAGCATCCGGAGCAGCAGCGCCAAAAGCGGCAGAGCAGAAGAAGCCAGCAGCACCCGCCAGCAGCGCCTCCAACGGGCCAGCTGCCAAAGCCCCGTCTGCCCCAGCACGCACGAACAGGACGCCGATAGGCACAAAGAAACCTGTACCACCGCCTGTGACAGTTTCCAAGAAGCAGTCAGCCAAGCCGGCAGACGGCGAGGATGAAGACCAGAGTGAAGCGCCAGCCACCAAGAGAACGGTGTCCAAGCCTGCCGCGACGCCGGCTACCAAAGCGCCAGCTGCCAAACCTGCGCGCACACCAATTGGGACCAAGAAGGCTGCTCCACCGCAATCTTCAGTTTCCAAAACGTGAACGACACTTGACTCCTAGCGGCGGAGCGATTCTGTACGAGTATGTAGTGTTATGCCGATGCCTTCAAGCTCAGAATGCCAGACTCTGCTTCCATAGTTCGAGCTTCACGTGGAAGTTCCGCGCCGTGTGTGAATGCGCCAGAACACTAGTGATCCATCGTATTAGTCCAATGGGTAGCTCTTCTATGCAAAGACCATCCTTGTTGTCCATGGAACTCGCAGCGGGACATGTCTGAAATATGTCGCAGCGCATCCTGCTACCCGCATCGGATCCTCCCATTAGCGCACTAGAAACTCCGACAAACGCACGTGCTACGTCCGGATGGACGGCCTACATCATACTCAACCTCATGTCTCGCACATCGACCACGCCGAGACAATCTGAAGCTTGCAACTCGCCGTCGTCATGTCCACCGACGGCCACAACGCCGACATCGATCGCCACTCCACCAACATTCTCAACCAGCCCCCCAATGATGCCGACTCCGCCAGCATCATCGACCGCCACCTCCCCTCCGGCTACTCCGCTGAGCCCGACCTCATCACCTCAGATGAAAACTCCCTCACCCTTCAGGGCGGCGACATGCATCGGGATATTTTCAAAATCAAAGCTCGGGCATCCGCTCCACGACGAGCCGCCACCTTCGCCGCTCATCGACCTTTTGACAGCAACGACTTAGAATCCTCCATGGCCGCACAACAAGAACCTGGAGGGCTTCGCCGAGAGTACATCAAACGTCGAAGGAACGTGGCTACTCCAAGTTTCGTATCTTTTCTCGAACTGTATGGGAGTTTTGCTGGGGAGGATCTCGAAGACACGGACGAGGACGACGCATCTGCTATCGAGGAAAGCTCCGAAGAACGCCCTCTTCTCCCTCGCCCCTCAAAGCGAATCAAACCAGGAGATGCCAGTCAAATCAAAACATTCTTCACTCTTCTGAAAGCCTTCATCGGCACCGGCATCCTCTTCCTCCCAAAAGCATTTCGGAACGGTGGTCTTCTCTTTTCATCGTGCACGCTAGTGGTAGTATCTCTCGTCACAACCACCTGCTTTCGCCTTCTTCTACAATGCAGGCAGAGATACGGCGGCGGCGGTTACGGTGAACTTGGAGAAGCAATCTTTGGCCCACGAATGCGCTCGATAATCCTCGGATCTATAATATTCTCTCAACTTGGATTCGTCTCCGCGGGTATCGTCTTTACAGCGGAGAACTTACTGGCCTTTGTTAAGGCTGTATCAAGCGCACCTTTCGGAGTCGACTCTCTAATCGCCATACAATTTGTAATCCTCATCCCGCTGGCATTAATCCGCAAGATCTCTAAGCTTGGCCCCGCGGCAATCCTCGCAGACGTCTTCATCCTCATCGGCTTAATCTACATCTGGTACTACGACATCGCCACCCTTGCTAAAGACAACATCGCCCCAAGCGTCGTTCTCTTCAACCCATCCTCTTTTACTCTCACCGTGGGCGCAGCAATCTTCACCTTCGAGGGAATCGGACTCATCCTCCCCATCCAGTCTTCCATGAAACAGCCAGAAAAGTTTCCAAAACTCCTCTACATCGTCATGATCATCATCACCATCATCTTCACATCCGTGGGTGCGCTCTGTTACGCGACATTCGGCGAGGAAACCAAAATCCAGATCATCTCCAACTTCCCCCAATCGAACAAACTGGTCAACGCAGTACAGTTTCTCTATTCTCTGGCTGTCTTAGTCGGCGAACCCGTCCAACTCTTCCCGGCCGTCCGCATTGTCGAAACATCTCTCTTCGGAGAAAAGGCGACGGGGAAAAAGAGCTCTGCCATCAAATGGGAGAAGAATGCCCTACGTACCGGCATGATGGTCGGGTGTGGGGTGGTGGCGGTCGTCGGTGCCAGCGATCTTGATAAGTTTGTGGCGTTGATTGGGAGTGTTGCGTGTGTGCCGTTGGTCTATATATACCCCCCGTGGTTGCATCTGAAAGGCGTGGCGGAGAACTGGAAGG
Source organism: Teratosphaeria pseudoeucalypti (assembly GCA_013403795.1). Classification (NCBI taxonomy): domain Eukaryota; kingdom Fungi; phylum Ascomycota; class Dothideomycetes; order Mycosphaerellales; family Teratosphaeriaceae; genus Teratosphaeria; species Teratosphaeria pseudoeucalypti. The sequence continues at coordinate 114,766 of JABBMZ010000033.1, forward strand.
AGAAGGCGTTTGACGTCACGTTGATAGTACTAGGCGTGGTTGCAATGTTTTATACAGGCATTGTGACGATTTCGGAGTGGGTGAAAAGCGTGTAGAGGAAAATCGAGGGGTTTGTCGGAGACGAGTAATACCTAGATTTGTATTTCTCGTTGTGAGAGTAACGCATTCAGGCATATCATTGTTCATAGTTACAGCTTAAGGTAGTAATAAATATACTGATAACGACTGCTAGTAGCCAAGATGTCAACAGCGAAGCGAGAATCCTCGAATAATGCAATCGTATCTGCCCTCACTCACAGCGATATGATCATCGCTGATACGTATTCTGTCGGCATGTCCTGTCTGCATTACAAAACTCCTCCATGCCTTCCAATTAAAGCCCCATCCAGACAATCATAAGAAATCGTAACTCGTATCAACCGTAAGAGAATCACTCATCTCCCCACCCCGCCTCCCTTCTACCTCCCAAAATCAACCAAGCCAACCATCACCCTCCAAATCCAGCCTCTCCTCCGCCCCCTTCAACCCAAGCGAAAAATCGAGCTTCGGCGGCGCCTCAACCTTCTCCACCTTCTTCCTCTCCACCTTCTTGGGCGAAAGACTCTTCAACCTCTCCTCCGCGGTCGGTCCCTCCCTCACGAACCGACTGTCCCACCCATCCTCTTCCGCCGCCGCCACCCAAGCCCGCAAGCCGTCGTGCACGCCGCTGTAGAACTTTTCCTTGCACGTCCTCAGGGTCCCGCCCATCGCTTTCTCGAATCCGGATGCTTGGAGTTCCGCGCGGAGCGTGTTTCGAGAGGCGGTTGTAGGGAGTGATGCGATGAGGCCGTTCAGGAGATCCAGGTGGGCGGTCAGGTACGTCGTCGCGTCCCATTCGACTCCCCCGATGTAAGGAGCTGCCGGGACAGGAGGGCGTGGTCCAGGGAAGTGGCGGGAGGTGAAAGTCGTAGACGTGTCGGCGTTCGCAGCGTCCTCTCCATCTTGATTGCTTCTCGACACGACATTCATATGATGCAGGAAGATCCAGAAGACCTCCTTCGTCACGTTGCTGACTTCTCTCGACCACAGTTTGTACGGGCGAGGGATCCGCATTTCCATCACGAAGTCAACCGTCTCTGATTCTGCCTTTTGCGGTCCTCCGAGGTAATCCAGGATCTTCCTGGCCCTCTCTTCAAGAGTCGACGAGTTGAGGGCGGAGGACAGATAGAAGACTGCATCATATTAGCCGGGAAGCGCAATGTCGAATGAGCATGCTTACACAAAACATTCACGATGATCGTCCGCGTCGTATACTCCGCCGGCCCCTTCTTCTCCTCATCAAACAACATCCCCAACAAAGCAGGGAAAAGTTCATCAGCGACCTTTTCCAACTCCTGCATCGCCCGTTCAGTCGTACACAACCCCTTCAAGCATAGCAAAGTCTCGTGCAATAATTGATCCTCATGCTCTTCCCTCCATTCGACCTTCATGGTCCTGTGAAGCAACCCCACAATCTCCGTCATGCCGCCTAGAGAGATGAAAGAATCGACCCAAGCCACCGTCTCGTTCCGCAGAAGTATGCGAAGTTTGTGCAGACGACCGACTTCAATGGTCGTAGGATCCTGGTTCTTCTTGAGGTACGAAATGTAGTCGTGTGGTACGGCGGGAGCATTCTTCAGCGATCCAAATGGCGATGTGGGTGACTCGACGGGACTGTCCTTCGGAAGAACGAGAGAATTCGGACGGCTCGAGCGATGCTTCGATTCGCCACGCCTCTCATTCCTCCCAAACGTGAACGTCCTCTTCGCACTCTTTTCGCGTGTATCGCCAGTCTTCTCGCCACTCCTATCCTGCCGAATGAAATCCTGTTTCACCCTCATCGTCAAACTCCTCATTTTCTGCCGTTGTGCTTCTGGAATATTTCTGCTCTCCAAAACCTGTTCGAACTGTTCATCCACGGTCTTGACATCCGTCTTGACTTCTTCACTCTTCCCCCACGCAGCCACCGCCGCCATCACCTTTCCCCTCTTCGTGACGTTCAGCTCAGCCACCCGTGCCCGCTTCGCCACATTCGACTCGACGCTGCTCCCTGAGGACTTTCTCGAATCCTCACTATACCGCCCGATGATACTCCTCACCATCTCACCAGAGAATCTCCGATGCTCCTGCGACTTTCTCCCTTCCACACTCCTCCTCGGCCGGCTCAGAGTAGGAGCCTGGAAACTCCTCTGCTTCGACGGTGAGTACTCCTCCGGCATGTACCTCTCAATCTCATTCTTCAACTCGGTATTCGTCATGCTCGTCGGCCTTGCATACTGCGCCCAGATTGGTGTCGGGATTGGAGGGAGCTGCATCGGCGTATTCTCCTTATCCTTCTCTTTGATAGACAAATCCTTACTCGAACGATTGATCTTTGCAAACATGGCCCCGAGATTCGCCGATGATCTCGACTTTTTGGGTGAGACCGTCTTACTCTTGGACGGTGACGATGGTGGCGACTGAGCATTGCCATGCCTCTCACCCAAAGCGCGCGGTTTGATATGAGGACCGTCGGGATGGTCGGGCTCGACGTGGAGATCGGGCGTGTTCAGGAGATGATCGGGCGAGGCTGGTCTGGTTTTTGAGACGAGTGACTTGAGGAGATTGCTTTTGGAGGAGGCGTTGCGGCGGTGGGTAGGCCGGGGAGTCTTGTTTGGAGACTCCATGATGGATGGATGTTGGAGGTAGAACTCGGTGGTGTACATATCAAGGTACACGCGAAGGCTGGAATTGTTGACTTTCGTCGTCATGGCAACGTCCGATGCCGAGCATGTGTTTTTGACTCTCCATCTGCGACCCGTTTCAGATCCTACAATGCAGATTTCACACTACCTATCTACATACTCCCTCAATCTCGCAGCAGTTTACATTCGAAACAGGAGACTCAGAAAAGACGACAATGGTAGGCCCAAAAACACATGGTGCCAAGTCGACCGGAGAGCTCGCAGAGCACTACGTCAGACCCAACTCAATGCATAATCATATAGATGTATGACCTACGAAGTACAACACAGCTCACCCCTCTCCCTACCTCCTGCCATCTCAATTATTCGCGATGTCTCTTCCTATTCACGTCTTTCGCCCCTCCGCCAATGCCCTCATTACCGGTGCAGCGTCCGGAGTTGGCCTCGCAGTCGCCAAACTATGCGCGTCCCGCTCCATGAACGTTTTTCTCGTTGACAACAACCCCAGCGCTCTGACAGAGGCAAAATACACCGTCTCTCAAATCCCAAAAGCTGGCAATATCGAAATCGGGCAGGCGGATGTCAGTAAACTCGAAGATTGGAACGCTTTGAAAAGGCAAGTTGAGGGACGAATGGGAACACTCGACTTCCTCCATCTCAATGCAGGCATATGATTGAAAGGAGAATGGACGGACTCGGCATACTTCCATAAAATCTTCGACGTCAACTTCTTTGGAGTAGTCAATGGAATCAACACCTTCTTCCCTGACTTCCAAAACTCATCCTCTCAGAAAGCAATTATAATCACCGGCAGCAAACAAGGCATCACCAACCCACCTGGAAATCCCGCCTACAACGCCAGCAAATCTGCCGTCAAAACAATCGCCGAACACCTCTCATTCGACCTGGCCAAAACCAATACCAGCGTCCATCTCCTGGTCCCTGGCTGGACTTTCACCGGTCTGACTGGGGGTGGGAAGACGAAGACGAAACCAGATGGGGCGTGGACGCCAGAACAGGTGGCAGATTACTTGCATAAAAAGATGGAGGAGGAGAAGTTCTACATCATCTGTCCGGATAATGATGTCGATTGGGAGACGGATAGGAAGAGAATGACATGGACGATGGGGGATGTAGTGTTTGAGAGGTTGCCGCAGTCGAGGTGGAGGGAGGACTATAAAGAGGAGGCAGAAAAGACGATGGAAAAGATGGAATTGAAAAAGAGGCAAATTGAATGAAGAGCATGTAAAGCGGACCGCAGCTGATATTTGTTCTTAATGTAGTTTGAACGATCGAAGGCATTATATCATGACAGTCCAAGACTTGCCTCTTCGTGTGGTCCCCAGTAGGTATTCTTCGTCCCAAAGACGTTGACCTGATATGTTTTCAGTGCCCGAGGTAGTCAAATAGAGTTCAGAACCTGCATCATTGATCAGCACCTATCTTTTATTTTTGCCTGCAGGGGCATGTGCATAGACGATTCGATTGTTATCTGAATCATTACTCTCCTAACCTCCTCAAGTATTTCAGCTCGCTGAGAGCTTTTGACATGGCCCAAATCAATCAGACAAGCCAAGAACAACAACCCCTCCTCAACGATCCCGACCACTATGAGTCCTTCACGCGCACTACAGGCGGTCCACCAAAACGACGCAGCTCCATCCTCCAGACATCATCGAATGGAAATCATTACCTCGCACAAGAAATATCGACTCGGCATACTGATTTGATCCTAATCCTGTGCTTCGGCATAAACGGATTGATCGACAGTGGCTCGTATAATGCATACGAATGCTTCGTTTGCATGATTGTAAGTTCATCTCGAGCATCTTTCATCTGATACTAAGTATCAACAGACAGGAAATACCATCTTTGCGGCCCTCGGCGTCTCTAACCTTCCCGTCCAAGCACCTCGATATCAATGGGCGAAATCGCTCTCCTCCATCTTCGCTTTCCTGCTAGGATCTCTGATATTCAGCAATCTTCATCGCTTGGCAGGAGAACGAAAACGCTGGGTCTTTGTTGCGTCGTTTGTGTTACAATCGATACTCATCGCCATCTCTGCATTTCTAGTCTCGCATGGAAGGTCCTCGGACAGCCCGGCCAAGAAACATCCGCATGAAATGATCTTCCAGCAACCACCATTCCCCTGGACCGACCTGGCGCCGATAGCTTTACTTTCCTTCCAAACGGCAGGAAAAGTAGTGACCTCGCGGATCCTCCAGCTCAGCCCGCTGCCGACAAATGTGCTCTCAATGATCTACAGCGATTTGATATCTGACCCAGCAATATTTTCAGCTGGAAATATACAGCGAAATCGGAGGATTGGCGGGTTAGTGGTTTACATTGCTGGCGCGATTGCTGGAGGGATGTTAGCGAAGAGTCATGCTGGGTTTGGCGGACTGCTCTGGATAGCAACTGGTTGGTCGTTGGCGATTGCTTTGGGTTGGTTAGGGTGGCGGGCCGGCGAGGGAGATGGGATTCGTACCGACATGTCTTGATCGCCCAACTGAGTAAGCATAATTATTCTCGACCGCCGTGATGTGTCAATGTTGATACAGGCGTTCCATTCGGCCCGTACCGGCTGATCCGTTGGCGCGGTTTGGGCCATGCAGGGGTCCGTCTGCAAGCCCCCATGTGAAGCGAGACTAATTCTGAAGTTGCCTTGGAACCTAATACTACCCAGTAAACACTTACAACTTCAATCCTCTCGCAACCACATCCGCCGCCGACGAATTCTCGAAGTTACATTCTTGGGCCTCCGCAGTGTTTGGTCGACAACATCGATCCGCATGACTCCAACATCATCATGAGCAACCTCTTGACATCCCGCCAAGCAGAAGAGCTGTACGAGATATCAACATCTTCTTCTCATCTTCTACTAATTACTGACAGTCACAAGTCCCTTGTCGCCTACCTCTCATCATGCGGCTACACCAAGTCCGCCCAAGCGATTCGCGAAGAAGTGAACCTCCCCGAAGAAACATTCGACGCAGCTACAGCCAAGAAATACGAAGGACTTCTCGAAAAGAAATGGACGAGCATTGTACGGCTGCAGAAGAAGATCCATGATCTAGAAAAGAAGAGCTCGCAATTACAATCAGAACTCGATAACGCAACCCCTACAAGCCTGGCAGCACGAAAGAACCACGATCCCTCCACCTGGCTACCGCGAGCGCCAGCAAGACATACTCTACAATCCCACAGACAACCAATCACGTGTGTAGCCTTCCACCCTCTATTCTCCAGTCTGGCGAGTGGGAGTGAAGACTGTACCATCAAAATATGGGATTACGAGTTGGGTGAATTGGAACGAACCCTCAAAAGCCACACCAAAGCCGTCCTGGATGTTGATTTCGGCGGTCCACGAGGAAACACACTCCTCGCCTCCTGCTCTTCAGATCTCACAATAAAGCTATGGGACCCAGCAGACGAGTACAAAAACATTCGGACTCTCCCAGGCCACGATCACAGCGTCAGCTCGGTCCGCTTCATCCCCTCCGGAGCAGCAGGTGCGCCTTTATCAGGAAACCTCCTCGCCTCCGGCTCACGCGATAAGACGATAAGGATATGGGATGTGACGACGGGATACTGTCTACGAACTCTACGAGGCCACGGCGAATGGGTGAGATCACTGTCTCCATCACTCGACGGAAGGTGGCTGCTCTCAACCTCGTCCGATCAATCCGCGCGGATGTGGGATCTTTCACAGCAATCGGATGCGAACGCGCAAAAACAAAGCTTCATGGCACACGAGCACGTCGTCGAATGCTGCGCCTTTGCTCCCCCACCAACATACTCCCACCTTGGCACTCTCGCTGGATTAAAAAAGCCACCACCAGCCTCCTCCTCCTCAGAATACCTGGCAACTGGTGGACGTGACAAACTCATCAAAATCTTCTCCGTCAATGGCATCTGTATCAAGACCCTCACCGGTCACGACAACTGGGTTCGCGCACTCGTCTTTCATCCGGGTGGGAAGTACTTATTGAGCTGCTCCGACGACAAGACGATACGATGCTGGGATCTGGCGCAGGAAGGAAAGTGCGTGCGAGTGATTGAAGCTGCAGATCATTTCGTCTCATGCTTGAGATGGGCGCCGAGTGTTTGGAAGGAGGAGACGAATGGTGTTGCGAAAGACGAGGCCAAAGAGCAGATCAGGTGTTTGGTGGGGTGTGGAAGTGTTGATTTAAACGTCAGGGTGTTTAGTGCGTGAGAAGCATGAAGCAGCAAAGATGATATATGAACGAAAGGAGCTACTCACCGTCGCGTAATGGTAAGACGTCCAAGGAGCCGTGAGCGGGCTAAGGAGCGAATATCGAGGCGCAATGCCGGCCAAGATGAGATAGATCCCAGATCATGGACCTAACCTGAGCTTCAATAAAAGACAGAACCCGCTTCCACCGAACCCTCTCCTTCCTTTCTCTACTAAGATAAACAATGACGACCCTCACCCTGCTCGCGGTCCTCGCCCTCCCCGCTTACACTCTGGCGGCAGACTGCTGGACCATTTTACCCCTTGCAAGACATGCGCTACCCCCAAGCCAGTTTGTTGGGAGGTATAATTGTACAACAAGCGAGAATCTCTACGGCTGACCTGATATCTACGACTTAGTGCCGGCCTACCAGCGATGATGCGGGCATGGCTCGGGGTCTTCCGGGCAATAATTCCCAGTATAAGGGGAGGCATGTGAATGTTGGTGAGGTGACTGCGAAGGATTATTGTGGTGTGTAGTGTGTTTCTCAAGGGCTGAAGAGTGTCAATGCGAAGGGCAAGCGCGGTTTTGTTCGGATGTGCAGGTATGGTCAATCGAATGATCCAGACGGACTCCGAGCCAGCGAGGCAGCCAAAGGGCTGCAATCCGTACCTCCAATTCTATATGCGAGACTTGCTCCTCTCACTTCCTCTCTAAGTCACCATGAACATCCTCGTCCTCGCACTCCTCTCGCTCCTCCCCGCCTACGCCATCGCGGCACAATGCTGCACATACACCGATTGGACATGCAGTGGTCGTCAGCTCCCTTCGCTGGCTAGTGTGAGTGCGAATGCCAGGAGATTAGCGACGTGGGCGTGCGAACGCAGAGGAAGGACTTCTGCGTATGTTTCCTCATATTATTTGTGTTATGGGAAGCTGCTTGAATGGTCGTCTATAGCTTAAGTCTTCGTCCCATTCAATACAGATCTGACGAGATGTGAGGTATAAGCGGACAAACCCACGCACGGACCAATCATCACGTGAAGATCTGCACATCTGTCTATCACGTGAAGATCCGCATATATGTCGACTCTCATCTTCAACACACCATCCATCATGTCGAAAGTAACTGAAGTCACCTCGTCCGCCCACTTCAAGACCATCACATCCTCCTCAACCTACACGATCGTCGATTTCTACGCCGACTGGTGCGGACCATGCAAGGTCATCAGCCCGATCTTTGAGCAATTGGCGGCGGCGGAGAGCAAACCAGGAAGAATAGTATTCTGCAAGGTCAATGTGGACAATCAGCGAGATGTTGCGGGGACATATGGCATTTCTGCGTAGGCATGACCATCTCTTGCGTGGAGGTAAAGCTGATATCTTTCAGCATGCCCACCTTCCTCATCCTCAAAGGCAGTAGCGTGAAAGAGACTATTCGGGGAGCAAATGCCACTGCCCTCCGCACGGCTGTATTGTCAGCCGCTGCAGACGCCGCAAAAGCTCCAGCCAGGACATCAGCTGGTGGATTTACCGGCAAAGGGCAGACACTCGGATCTACATCTTCAGGAAGTGCTGGTTCAAGCAGACCAGTCAGTGCGCCCGTCGTGCCAGATCTGAGCGGTCTGCTATCCAGTCCGGCGCATTTTGCACAAGGTAGAGGGCTTCCGCAGACTATTGTGAGGTTTCTGGGGCTGTATTTCAGTACGCTCTTCAGTCTGGAGCCTGTCAAGACTGCGGAGGAGAGCCCGTTTGCAATCAGACAAGCGCAGGGAGCAAGGGTAGGCGGGATCAGGAGGTGATGCTCAAGCTTGCTTGGGGTTGCGATGTTGAGAGGTGCTGGCAGCGATACACTATGATCAGAAGGTGCTGCAACGATATCTACACGCGAAGACGAGGGTGGCTTGATCCACGACAACTGACTGTGGCTCGTCTACAGCAGGCGAGTCTCTCTGCGGCAGAAAGTCCGGACACTGTCAATCAGCCAAATATGGATTGTACCGCATAGACGAAGCAATGCTGTGAAGAACTCTAAACCCCCGCTTGTTCAGCTCGTAAAGCTACGCTGCCAAGACGAACTCAGACTGCCAAGCCGCCAATACAGTGTGGTGTATTTGCTTGCTGCTCAGCATGGTTGTACAGCGTATGTGGTCAGATCGCCAAGGAGTTCTGTTCTGCAACCAGGAGAGATCAAGTTTCATTCTTTTCAGTTCAGTTCTGCTCATGCTTGGGACTCAATCGCTGACAAAATGTTTTTCCCAGCTGTATTGTTTGCTTTCTTTACCACAGCAAGTAGTATTTCTGACAGCATACCCTACAAGGTCCAGAAACCACCACTCGACACGGACTGGACTTACCAGGTCGGCACGAATCCTTGGCCAGAACATCCTCGACCACAATTCCAGCGCTCGCAATGGCAGTCTCTGAACGGTATCTGGACGTATGAGGATGCTGGGAGCTTAGATGCCGTCAACGCTCCCCCTTTCAACAAGTCATTGCATGCGGAAGTCTTAATACCAAGCTGTCTAGAAAGTGGGCTAAGCGGCATCCAAGGGAACGATACACTCTATTCATGGTTCCAGACGACGTTTGAGATCCCCAGCAATTGGATAGGAGATAGAGTGCTTCTCAACTTCGCGGCAGTCGACTATGAAGCGACAGTCTTTGTCAACGGGGAGCAGGTAGCTTTCCACCGAGGAGGATACTTCACATTCACTGTCGACATCACGGACAACCTGATCGTTGGACCGAATTCGCTGTAAGAGGCTCGAAAAGCGATATTTCAAGGCTAACAACCTACAGCCTTCTCTTCGTCCACGACCCAACAGATAGCGACAATTATGTGATTCCAATCGGCAAGCAGGCTTTGCGTCCATCACATATCTTCTACAGGCCTTGCAGTGGAATCTGGCAGAGCGTGTGGATCGAGTCGGTGCCGGCGGTCTATATCTCAAACCTGGACATCACGGGAGACATGTACGGGAATGGTGAGTCGAAAAAGCATCGAAATCAGCCTCTCACTAATACGATACAGTCCACGTCACAGTTTCTAGCGAAAGCCATCAGGAGGTATCGATCTCTGTCATCGAACGTGGCTCCGGCGATGTGATCGGGACAGGCATAGGATCGACCAATGAGTACTTCTCGTTCGCCGTCCATTCGCCCAGACTGTGGTCGCCAGACTCGCCAACCCTGTACGACGTAATCGTCACCCTAGATGAGGACACCGTGCAGAGCTACACCGGCTTTCGATCCATCACCCGCCAGGTCGTCGATGGCGTCCAACGCCCTTTACTGAACGGCGAATTCCACTTCCTCTTCGGGACTCTCGATCAAGGATTCTGGCCGGACGGCCTCTACGTCCCGCCCAATCGCGAGGCCATGGAATACGACATCAAGACCTTGAAGAGCTTAGGCATGAACATGCTCAGAAAGCACGCAAGTCTCCCCCCCCGACCTCGATTTGCAGCTACTCAGCTAAAAACGCCCAACAGATCAAAGTCGAATCAGCCCTCTACTACCAATCCTGCGACGAGCTCGGAATCCTCGTCATGCAAGACATGCCCTCCCTCCGGCCCCAAGACAACCCCAGCCCAACCCCAGCCCAACAAGACGAATTCAACCGCCAGCTCGCCCTCATGGTCACCCAGCTCCGCTCCCACCCCAGCATCTTCGCCTGGACCATCTACAACGAAGGCTGGGGCCAGCTCAACGACAGCGCCTCCCAACCCGCCCTCGACCGCGACCTCACCGCCACCCTCCACTCCCTCGACCCGACCCGCCTCGTCGACACCGTCTCCGGCTGGCACGACCACGGCGCCGGTGACCTCCGAGACAACCACAACTACCCTCACCCGATGTGCGGGGTCCCCCACACCGCCCCCTCCCCCTCCGGACCCAACGACCCCTCCCGCATCGGCTTCCAAGGCGAATTCGGCGGTCTGGGCCAGAACCTCAGCATCGCGCACCTGTGGGACGTCGGACAGGCGATCGCGGAGGTCAATGAGACGTACCGCTTGTACAAGACGAGCGAGGCGTGGAACGAGGCGTCGTTGGATCTGATCGGGGAGTTGGGACGGCAGGCGGCACAGTCCTCGTGCAGCGGGGGGGTGTGGACGCAGACGACGGATGTGGAGGGCGAGGTGAACGGGGTGTTGAGCTATGATCGGAGGATCCTGCGGGCGGACGTGCGGCGGTGGCGGGAGGGGATCGGGGCGCTGTATCATCAGACGGATTAGAGGTGGATCGACACGAGGAGGGAGCGTGCTTGCTAATCTACCTTTTTTTCTTCTCGACCTTCGCACAACACACCGATAAAGCCCCGCCCCCTCCTGTGCTAGAAACCCCATCCCCCCCTCTCTCCTCATCCTCTGAACCAATCCACAACCCCGCCCCCCCTCCTCCCCAACCCAGCAGTCCCAACAATCCCCACACTCAGCGCACACCTCGAACCTCACCAAACCCCGTCCGTCACGTCAATTCAATGCATCCGCTGGGACGAAAACGTGAAGACAGTGAAGGGGGATCCGTGAACCTACTACATGTAGCCTCGAAAGGACCGACTCTTTTTCCCCTTCCTTTTTTTGCACGAGAGAAGGGGGGGAAAAAAAGGGCCCATAGTAGGAAATCGCGGCATCGTCGTTGAGCTAAGCAAGTTATGCACCGAACATTGATGTCCAAAGGAAACAGGAGAGTCTCGAGAGGAATTGATTAGACATATTTCTTTTTTATTCTTCTTCGATGCTGATGGTTAGGAGTTACTGACATAGTCTATGGATAGATAGTCCCATGCAGTCGGCAGTCGGCAAGCAGCAGGGACTTGTGACCTGATCATCGAGCAGTCGGCTCGATGAGTCCACCCGAGAAAGCCCACCGACAACACTCCCACATCCCACTCCCGCTCCTCGTGACACATCACCAGGCCTTCATCATCATATCCTCTACACACAGCCCATCGCCCTTCCAAACCGACCCCTCCCAACATCACCCCTTGCCCCTCCCACACAGACTCACGACCCGCCAGAACCGCTTCCGCCGGCCCAGCTTGAGCACCGACGGCTCCACCGGCGGCAAGGCGATGAGCTCGGGGACCTTCTGCGTCGTGGCATCGCTCACGCTCCTCTCGCTCTTCGGCAGCCCGTCGCTGGGACTCCGCTCGCTCGGGACGCCATCGCTCACGCTCCTCGCGCTCTTCCGCCGGTGGCTCCGATCGCTCGCGGCCGTGTCCGAGGCCAGCCGCGGCGGGGGCGCCCGGGGGGGCGTCGCGGCCCCGCTCGGCGGGTCGTCCGCGGGGATCGAGGGCTCCGCGACCAGGGACGTGCGTCGGTCGGGCGGGGGGACCCCCGTCTCGTGCAACGGCGTGCCGCCGGTCAGATCCTCGCGCGAGGTCTCGGGGAGCTGATGTTTGGCGTCCAGCAGATCCGGGCGCCAGGTCGCGGCTTTGCGCCGGTGACTCGCGGCGCGGTGGACCAAGACGGTGCTCGTCGAGTCGCCTCGTGCTCGGGCCCCCGTCGCGCTCGTCGACCTGCCCACGCCCTCGTCGGCGGGACTCTCATCCGGCAGTGAGCCCTGCGAGGTCCGATTGCCCGGCATCAGGGACGCGCTCCGGCGGAGGATGCTCGACCCGACGCTCTTGACGCTGTTCCGCTTCTGCACCGCGATCTGGGGGCTGCCCGGGGGGCTGACGACGGGCGAGGTCACGGGTCGGGTCGGCGACGTCACCCCCGACCCCGACCGCGAATGGCCCTTCTCCTCGTACTTGAAGCTCGGCGACCAGCCCTCCCGGAAGGTCACGTAGATGGCCGTCATGGTGATGATCTCCCGCAACCCGTCATCCGTCTCGCACTGCTCGCGCCCCCCCTCGTCCTCCATCGCCTCTTGCAGGGCCGACGGCGAATCCTTCCGCGGCGTCGACAGGGGCGTGATGCCGGACGGACCGGGCATCTTGTACGTGTCGTAGACGTCCAGGCTGGTCTTGCCGAGGGAGGCGATGACGGGGTGTCGACGGCTGTTGGGCGAGATGGTGGAGAAGTTGAAGCGCTTCGCCTCCCTGCCTCTGCTGCCCTTCTTCGGCACCCAGCGCACCGTCAGGCCCAAGCCGTGCTCGTCCGTGGCGAAGAACTCGTGGCCGCCGTTCATCAACGGGGACGCCTCCCACTCCTGCCCGCTCCGCAGACACACCTTGGGCCGGGCGGTCGTCGCGTCATCCCGCTCCCTCTTGCCCTTGCAGATGAGGCCGATGACGTGGGCCTCCTCCTCCTCCTCGACGTCGGCGTCGACCGACACGTACTTCTCGGCCTTCATGACGACCAGGTCGCTCGTGCACAAGCCATGTCTCGCGCGGAAGACCTTGGTGATGGCGCGGGTGAGTCGGACGTTGAAGTGGGCGCTGGGGATGACCTCGAAGGCCGGGACGGGTCGCTCGCTGGGGCTCAGGCGATGCAGCTGCAGCAGACTCCGGGGGCGGCGGTGCAGCTTCTGGCGGGTGGTGGAGGCGGGGGGGGGATGGCAGACGCTGAAGGACGTCTTCGGCCGCTGACCACCCTGCTTCCGCTTCTGGTCGTCGATGCTGCCCTCGCGCGACTCGGTGGAGCCGCCGGTGCTGTTGACGTCGGGCTCGGCGAACATGACACTGGCGCTGCTCCGGGAGGGCGAGGGCGGGCCGCCGTGGGTGGCGAACAAGGCGGACAAGGCGGGCCGCCGGGGGGTGGTGGTGGTGGTCGTCGTCGTCGTCGTCGGCTTGGACGGGGTGGGGTGGGGGGGTGGGGTGGGGAGTTGTCTGGTGGTGGCGGCATCTGCAGCATTGTTGACGGCGAAGGGGTTCAGGTGCTGCAGAGTAATGGCGGGGAGGATGGGGACCCATCGGGACAGGGTGGTGGTGGTGGTGGTGGTGGTGGTGACGAGGGGCTGTTGTTGTTGTTGTTGTTGTTGTTGTTGTTGGTGTTGGTCGGCGAGGGTGCCCGGGACGACTAACTGGTGGTGCTGCTGCTGGGTAGCCGTGGCGATTGGCATGATGTGGAGCTCCCAGACACTGACGCGGCTGCTCTCACACTGACACACGGGAGCGACATGCAACAAGGCGACATGAAGGAGGCGATCATGTAGGGTGCAGGAGGGAGAGGGTCGTGGTCGAAGAAGAAGAATAAATTGATGATGATGATGCGGATGTTCGGGGGTTGCAGGTGCATAACACAAGCTGCTTGTGCTCCAATGACGGGAGCTGCCGGATTAATCAATCATCAATCAAACATCAAATGGGACGACGGAACCGGTTCGTCGCAGGTGTCATGGATGAACCATCGATTGTACCTTTATTCATGATGATAGAGGATCTTGATTCATGATGATAGAGGATCTTGATTCATGATGAGATGGGACATGTAGCTGTTTGCAGGCTTCATCTTCCTTGGTTGCATAGTGATGCTCCATTGCACAATCAACGAAGGATAAAATAATGCACGACCCGATCGGTTCAATGCCAAGACTCAGTCTCTCGGTTCTCGGATCCTCCTCTGCCGCTCGTCTTGTCAGCTCGATCTATCCATCAATCTATCCCTCTCTAATCAATCATCCATCAACCATCCATCAACCATCCATCAACCATCCATCAATCATCTACCAATCATCCATCAACCATCCATCAATCATCCATCAATCATTAACCAATTATTAACCAATCATCCACCATCCATCCATCGATCATCCACCAATCATCCACCATCCATCCATCAATCATCAACCAATCATCCATCAACCATCCATCAACCATCCATCAACCATCCATCAATCATCCACCAATCATCCATCAACCATCCATCAATCATCCACCAATCATCCATCAACCATCCATCAATCATCAACCAATCATCCACCATCCCTCAGCGGAAAATCCAACAATCCATCAGAAAAACATCCCCGGACCTCCTCCAGCATCCGCTTCCGTGTCATCACTCCTACGAGCCCCCGACGTCAGCACATCTCGCGATCAAACCATCCTCCTAGCGCTCACGCATCCATCCCTGCACCTGCGAGTCTGAACTCTCCTCAGGAATCCCTCTCCAGGACAAGATACAGAACCCCCATATCCCCATGTCGTCGTCGTGGGCTTCAAATCAATCAATCATCATCATCATCAAAGACATGCACCTCCCCCGCCTCTTCGGCACCTGGAAACTCCTCGTCCTGCTCCTCGCCCTCCTCGCTCCCGGTCCCGGATACGACTCCTCCACCGACCTCCTCCCCCTCGCCGTCCCCTCGGATCCTCTTCCGGCCCACCACCACCACCACCACCACCACCACCACCACCATCATCATCATGGCGGGGGATGGATCGACCATGCCGTCCAACGCCTCACCCGCTGGGACGCCGTCTACTTCGCCACCACCGCCGCCCGGGGCCACCGCTACGAACAAGAGTGGGCCTTTAGTTGGCTGTGGAGTCGCATCACCTCCTACATCGCCCGAGGTAAGACCGTCGTCGATCTCGTCAAGAAGCATTCATATTCAAGGGAAGCTAAGTAAATCCAGTCCTCCCCCTCCCCCTCCACCCCATCACCCGCCACGCCCTCGCCGCCATCCTCCTCGCCCACCTCACCCACTACCTCGCCGTCCGCCTCCTCTACCACCTCGTCGACACCCTCGTCCCCACCCACCCCACCCGGAGACGCCACCTCGCCTCCACCACCGCCGCCCTCCACATCCTCTCCCCGGCCGGCATCTTCCTCTCCGCCCCCTACGCCGAGGCCCCCTTCGCCCTCGCCAACTTCCTCGGCACCTACTGCTACACCCGCGCCGTCCACCACCGCCTGCACCCCGACGCCCACGCCCACGCCCCCCGCGACGCCGCCTGGACCCTCGCCGCCGGCCTCAGCTTCGGCCTCGCCGCCACCCTGCGGAGCAACGGCCTGCTCAGCGCCCTCCCCTTCGTCTGGGACCTCCTCGCCACCCTCCCGCGCCTCCCCCACATCCTCCGCACCCGCGACCGGCCCCCCCTCACCCGCCTCGCCGCCACCCTCCTCGCCACCCTCCTCCTCGTCCTCGCCTTCGCCGGCCCCCAACTCATCGCCTACCTCCACTACTGCCGCCGCGACAATCCCCGACCCTGGTGCGCCGCCCGCCCCCCCAGCATCTACACCTTCGTGCAGTCGCACTACTGGCACGTCGGCCCCTTCCGCTACTGGACCCTCTCCAACCTCCCGCTCTTCGCCCTCGCCTTCCCCCTCGGCTGGATCATCGTCGAGACCGCCATCCCCTGTCTCCTCCAACCCCACCACCTCCACCGCGTGCTCCACGGTTCCACCGCCGCGGACCAGACGCCCCAGCCGTACCCCCCCGTCCCCCACACGCGGGAGGAGAGGGTGTTCGAGTATGTCCTCCCCCGCATCGCCCTCCCCCAGCTCGTCTTGGTCGTCATGGCAGCCACGAGTTTCCACGTGCAGATCCTGAACCGCATCGCCAGCGGGTACCCGATCTGGTACTTGATCCTCGCCGTCGAGATCTGTGCGAGCGGGTGGGACAAGAGGGCCGTCGAGGCCGGGCGGACCCAGGCCGTGCTCAGATTGTTCGGCCATTACGACCGCCTCCCCCACGTGACGCCCGAGTGGGTCGTCCGAGGCATGGTCATCTACGCCGTCGTGCAAGCCGGCCTGTACGCGAGCTTCATGCCGCCAGCGTAAATAACCATCGTAACAACAAACAATCTCCCATCATCCCCTCGGCCGCTCCATCGCCTCGATCACCTCCCCCTTCCTGACCACCACCCTCGGCCTCGTGCCCCGCTGAAACACCGCCTTGGTCGTCCACTCCGGCCCCACCGGCACCCGCAGACTCCTCTCATACTGCTCCCTCGCCTCGAACCCCCGCGGCAGCTCACGCGCCCGATACCGATCCCCCTTGCGATCCTGCTTCTCCAACACCATCACCCGATCCAACTTCCGATCCTTCCTCTGCTCCGCCGTGACCCCCCCAGGCACCTTGTGCTTGAACAGAGGATTGTGCGCCGCCCTCTGGTTCGCCTTCCGGATCGAGCGCGAGAGGCCCTCGCCGGTCCAGGAGCCCCAGCCTGGGAGGTGGGTCGAGATCTCTTGCTCGTCTTCCTCCGCGGCGAGCGCGGCCTTCTCCCGGGCGAACGCGAGCTCCACGTCGTCGCCGGCGAAGGCCCGCGCGTGGTAGGATTGGGTCGGGAGGAGAGGGTTGGCGTTTGCTTCATCGTCGTCGGAGTCGGCGTCGTCTTCGGTGGTTCGTGGCTCGGGGTTCTTGCTCTTGCCAGCCGGAGGAGGGTCTGCAGTCGTGACGAGATTGACGACGATCTCGTTGGCATCTGCGGCGCGCTTCTGAGCCCGGTCCTTCTTGCTGTTCTTCGTTCCAGCATCCCCGACGAGCCAAGACGAGACCGGCGCGTCGACTTTCTGCGTCGCGTTCGGGTCTCGTCGATCATAGGGCACGCCTTTGGAGAGGGGTCCACTAGACTTCGAAGGACCCTTGGACGTCGCAGCGGAACCTTTCTGTGCATCACCCCTCGACTTGGCAGGTTCGGTGTCCTTCGAAGCACCCTGGGGAGAGTCGGATTCTTGAACAGCCGTCACTTCTTCGTCATCAGAGAGGTCGCCTTCCTCCAACGCGGGCCTCTTGACCTTCGGCTCCTCCTTCTTCTCCCCTTTCGGCCCAAAGATCGCTCGACCGAGCCCCTCACTTTCATCTCCCTCGTCACTACCCTCGTCCCCATCAGCGACAGCCAATTCCTTCCGCAGACGCTCAACGTCTTCAGCATTCCGCGCTCTCTGCCTCTCAGCAGCAGCCCGCATGAACTTCATGCTCCCAACACCCTTCTGACTCCCAAGACCCTCCCCATCGTCTCCTAACTTCTTGAGCCGTTGTACCATCTCATCCTCTCCCTCGTCACCATCATCACCCGACGACGAATCGGCACCCTCACCCTCCGAAACATCCTCCCCAGCAATCCTCCTCTTCAACTCCTCCTGCCTTCTAGCCTGCTCCATCACGGAATCCCTCGCGCCATCATCCCAAACAGTGCGATTGGTCGCCTTGAGCGTTTTTGCCCACTTGCTATCCCGATGCTTGGTACTCATGCGCATCTCTGCACGCTGCCGATCCGCTTTTTCTCTCTCGTCTTCGTCCACCAATCCTAACCCTTCCGCCCGCTCCTTCTCCGCCTCTCTCTCCTTCTGCTTCCGTTGGACTTTGCGATAGCTCTTCGACTTGATTTTGGCGATGCGTTTGGCCTTGATCTCTTCCCGGAACAGTAAATCGCGCGCTCGTCGGAGTTCAGCCCGTCGGCGCATCACTTCTTCGATGGGCAGCTTGTTGGTCGCCAGCTCCTCTGCCTTCATCAAGTCACCCTCCTCATCGGCCGCTTGCTCGCCAGGCTTTGAAGCCATTCCACTCTCCTCCATGATCTTGCGAATATCCTCTTCCAGTTCGTTTTGAGGCGTGGCTTGCACATCGAACTTTTCTTTGCCGATTGGAATGGCCTGGTGCGGATCCTTCAGCGGGAAGCTCAGAAACTCAGCGCGACGGTTATTCATCACAGTGTCCTGCCACCTGCTGATTTGATCTCTGGCCTGCTTGCTGGCGGCTTCACGATCAAGACGGTCTTGCTGTCGTTTCGGTAGAGGTGCTGCGAGAGTTTTGGGTGCTTGCGACTTCTTTTTCGTCTTGATCGCCGCAGCGTACTGCTTCTTCGCCGCCGGGTCCAGATCGGCTAGAAGGTCATCAACGGACAGCATGCCGCCTTCTGCTGCTTCGGTGGACTCGTCAGGCTCATCCATGGCTTCGACTCTGTCGCGTAGTCTGGCGAGGCGCTCCTCGTCGTTCGCTTCATCATCCTCGCTGTCTTCTGACACTTCATCCTCCTCGCTCTCATCCTCTTCCTCCATCTCTTCAGGCTCATCATCAAGCATGGTGGCCAAGTCGACTCCTTCTTCACCAAAGTCGTCCTCTTCATCCTCCGAACCATCCTCCTCACTCAAATCAACATCGTTCTTCTTCGCAGACGTCTTATGACTGGAGCTCCCCCGAAACGTGAACCCCTCGAATTTCTCCTCGTCACTCTCACCAAACGCCTCCTCAGAATCCAAATCTGAGTCCTCGTCGTCGTCCGCCAACCCACCTAACCGCCACTCGTTGCCTTCGCTGTCGCTGCCTTCCTCGACTTCATCGTCAATACCTCTCGCCTTGCTCTTGGACAATTTCCTCCTTGCTGAATTGTCCTCACTCGCATCATCTTCCTCTTCAACTCTCCTCCGCTTTTGTCGTGGGTTGTCGTCAATGCTCTCGCCAAGACGATGGGCGGCGATGCGCGAGCGTTCCTTCGTCTGGTGGCCAGCAATGGCATAAGCATCGAGATTGCGCTTCTTCGACTTGTTCTTTGCATTCTTCGGTGCGGCGACCGAGATGCTCTGACGGGACAATCGAGGAGGCATCGTTGGTGGATGTATGGGAAAGCGAAGAATTCGACTTCGAGAAATCCAAAAGTCTCATCCCTTATCGATAAGCCTGACCCGTGCGCACTCCCGCGGCCAACATGTGATCATGTGTGGGAGACCCAAGATACTCACTCCCTCCACTTCTATCAGACCATCGAGTCAAGATGAAGCCCACTCAGCCTCTCCTCAAAGCCCTCAAGCGTCTCCCACTCACCACCAAGCAAGGACCCCACAACTACTACAAGGGCAACCGCACCGGATCCATGGGAAAGCACACCAAGAATGGAGGCTATCTGATCGATTACAAGAAAGTCAGGACTTATGTCTGTCCCGACCTGACTGATTTCGAGGTGAGTGAACAACAATCTACGGGACTAGGACTCTGCTGACCGGAAGCATAGCTCACCCCGTTCGTCGCCCGGCGCATCGAGAAGCCGCGTGACAGCTTCGCCGATACCGAGACCAGCAGTCCAATGGACGGCAAGGCGTATCTGCGGAGGTGGAAGGAGGAGGGTGGGAACATGTGAAGAAGAGATATGGAGTTGTCGGAAGGGAAAAGGCGTAAAGGTGCCTGGCAATGCAAAGACACCTCGAAGCAGAAAAGCGTGCGATGTACGCAAGCTCTGCTCTGACGACGAGTTGATGAGGTAACATGCTTGCAGAGTAGCATGACGGGGCTGTACGAAGCGCAGGACGCACCGCATGCCTCCTATGCGGCCAATGACGGGATGATAGGTGGCTCGAGTCACGATCGCAGAGCCATGCAGAGCCCGCGCAGCCTTGTGCCGCGCGTAGGTCTGCAGACGGCATGGCAAACCGAAGGTATCAGTGCAGGCGGGCACAAGCAGTAAATAGATCCGAGTCATGGTTAATGACATACCCGCTTTTCGACCTCGTGCACATCATGCTCGTCGAATGCCAACCTTCAAATCCCATTTCGGATGTAGAGACGGTTATGAGACATACACCTCGAGGATCTCGCTCGCAAGACGGTCCACTTTAGCGTTGTAGCCATGAAGTTTGCAAGAAAGAGGAGAAAAGAGAGTAAGATTGTCCTCTCCGTACAATTGAACGATTTCAATCAATGGAGTGACGCATCTTAATGCAACATACATGTCTGTAATCAAAAAAGTGAAGACCATCTTCTCTCCATCAATATCACAAAAAAAGACAAAGGAAGATAATTAGCGACACCTGAGTGATTCGAACACTCGCTCCCGAAGGAACTGCCTAAACTGATAGATCTTGCGAAATAGCAGGGCAGCGCGTTAACCACTCCGCTGGAAATTTGTTAGCTTGAGTTCGGCTGGTGGACCAGACGAATTGGGGTTGCTTACCCAAAGTGCCAACTTTGCTTGTTTGCTTGTGAGAGCACGTCTTGCAATTTTTCAACATATAGTAAGATTCAATTCCAGCTCGTGGAATTAATTTGCCAGCCATCCCACCTAAGATACATCGATGAATAGAGGTCTACTTCTGCACAATCGCACCAATACACACATTGAGCGTGTCAGATCTCTGATCGGACTGTCTGGACTTTGGACTATGCCTATGATCGTCTAAGCCTCAATCGACATCAAATTTGACATGGAGAATCCTAATCAATTCCCACCTTGTCCCACCCCTGCACCCTCAGACCCTTCCCCCTCGGCGCCTCAATGACATTGCTAAACCTCCCCGTCCGCCCACTGCCCGAATACGGCACGACCGTCCCATCCGGATTCCTCTTGACACTCTTCGAGTGCTTCTTCAACTTCTTCCTCGCCACCATGACCGGCACGCTACTCTTCGTGACCAAATAGTTGCTGAAACTGCCCAACAGCACCCCCTTGACTGCACTCCTCCCACGGCTCCCAATCACCACCAGCGTCGGCGACAGAAAGTCAATGACCTCCGTAATCATATGACGAGGAGATTTGCAGTGAAAGACTTCGACCACGACGCGGACTTGCAATCGCGTCTTGCGCAGAAGCATGATGCATTTGGCTGTGATTTCTTCAATCGCGCGGCGACGCTCGGTCTCGGCAGCACTGTAGACTCCACGACTGCGACTGCGCGTTTCTGATGAGCCAAAGACGGCGGCACTTTTCGCGAGAGGACTTGGCGAAGGTGGTGGAATAGTCGTAGCAGGCAGGGCTCGTAAGGTGGCGGCAGTATCCTCGACTGACTCCGCTCCGTGGCCTATCTCCACGCCTTCACCTTTTTCTGAGCCGGCCACAGTCTCCAGATCAGAAGCATAGACGGCGAAGAGAGTGTCGCCGTCCCGCAGCACAGTCCCGATAGTCCATTCCAGCGCATACTCGCTTTCTGGTGATAGATCCGTGCTGACCAGATACATCCTCTGTCGTCGTCTACCTTCCTCGGCCTCGCGCTGGAAATGAGAATAATCGCCTCGTATGATCTGTCGGATCACGCGATGTGCTGACGGAGTACTGTGGACAGCTGATGTGGTGAGACTGAGCTTTTGAGCCGCACGTAACTCGGAATGTGATTCATCATCTGAGCCTGTGGAGTGTCAGCAGTTACGTCAAGATGTGAGGCGTCCATACCATACCTAGCGGCGTTGACGGTCCTGACGGCGCTACGTCGAATGCAGTGCTTGGATGCACTCGCTTCTTGCCTGTCGATATTGTATGAGCTCGTGATTGCACGCTATCAGATGACTCCTGCGCATACGAAAAGACACTGACTTACCACCCGGACTCGACACCTTTAACCGTGGATCTCTGGCAAAACTGAGCTTACTCTCCCCTTTAGTGGGATCCGGCTTTATCATATCAGCCTCTGAATCCACACTCTCATCCCTCAATCCCACCGCCTTCCCGCTCGTCGTCCTGCCTGGCTCCGGCCGCTTCCTCCCACGCCCACGCTTCCCCTCATCATCCCGATCTGTATCATTATCATTATCGGCATCCGCATCCTCATCGCTCCCCTGCTGTTCATCTTCCGGGCTTGGCGGATCTTCCTCCAACCGGCCCGCCCCAGCTTCAGAGCTTTCATAAGACGCATGCCGCTTATGACCGGAAGAAGGAGCAGGACTACTGTTCATACTTCTTGGTCTTCTCGGGTCATTGGGTCCGAGATCTCCAGGTAATGTGCTGGGGGCGGGAGATTTGGGTCGTCGGGGATCTTTGGCTCCCAGATCGCCAGGAAGTCGTATCTTGCCCGAGCCGCCATATGCAGACATGGCGGTTCTATTGATGATGGGATTGCCGAGTCGGTCGAACTTTGGGCGCGGGGCATAGCAGTCGAGGTTGGGACTTCTCGGTTCGGCGACTGCTGGTGATGTCGGTGGTGAGGCAGATGGTGAGGCGGCGGGTGCATTGGTGCTTTCTTTCTTGCTCAATTCGTCTTTGGGTGCAGACATGTTGTAGATGGCCCGCTGTTGGTACGAACATCAACGTTCCATCAAAGATACATGGATCTGTCGTCAATCATGGCTTGAGTTTACTGAAGGTTGATGTTTTGAATCACGACTATCAAACAGCGCCCCAGCTTCAATCCCACGTGGAGTATTAATCCCTGTCGTGGTGGGGTTCCTTCACATGCCGTCAGTATTCAATCAACTCTCTCCACTATTTGATTGGCATCGTTGGCCGCTTGGGCAACGATTGATCGAAGAAACGACTTGGATCCAGTAATTCACCTTCAATAATATCTAAATCATATATCAATGCAGCCACACCCGTTGCAGGCCACTTTGGACCAGGGTGCCATGTTGGGACCAACAACTGGGGAACCCTTCCCCTTCCACTCAAACACTCGACATCACCTCTCACGGGTTCATCATGTGAGAGAAGTGGGCGACAGGCTCCCAGAGCACCAACAACACCTCCTCCTCATTATTATTATGGAGCATTCCTGCGGGGTTCCAGAGCATAATCGACTATGCGGCCATTCGTGGTTCCCTGATGTATTCTCCCATGCTTCTGATGCAAGTTCGGACAATCCTCAAGTACCCTATAGATGTAATCTTTCGTCCCGTCTTTCTCGGTCTCAATCTCCATTACACCACATCTCACTAACACACCAGCGCAATGGCCTCCAAAGCAGCAGACATCGACCCGCGAACGGGCTCAAGATGGATTCTGGGTGACAAGTTCTGGGAAAGGTATCCGCATCTCGAGTCCATGGACGCCCTCTGGTTCAAGAAATGGAAGTTCCCCTGCGAGAGGAGTCTATGTAAGCCCGACACATCTTCATAATCCATCATTCCAAGACCTGACCAGTCGAAATCATACCAGACCCCTTCCACGACGGCAAATACGAGGACTTTGCCCCCATCTTCGAGACCCTCATCAAGAAGCAAATCCACGACGGCTACAGCGAAGAATACACCAAAGAGTTCCTACCGACCTGCGAGAAACTCGTCCAGCAAGCCGATCAGCTCGCCTCCTCCGCCAACACGCAAGAAGCCATGGATGTCTACCTGCGCGCCTGCGCCGTCTACCGCATCGCTCGATTTCCCTACATCAATTCACAAGTCAAGAAAGATGCATATGAAGCTCAGAAGAAAGCCTACATCAAAGCTGCCTCCCTTTTCGACGTCCCTATCAAAGACGTCGTCATCCCCCACACTGCTGGCATAGCAAGCGACGAGGGTAAGGAGATTCCGCTTTACGTCCGCATCCCACCAAACGCATCGAAAGACGAGCCCGTTCCTGCTGTGCTTCTCATGTGCGGACTGGACGGACACAGACCAGACAATACCGTGCGCTCGAACGAGTTCCTAGCCCGAGGTTGGGCGAGCGTGATCGTGGATATACCTGGCACGGCGGACTGTCCAGCGGATCGCAAAGATGCAACGAGCCCGGATCGGCTGTGGACGAGCATTCTCGATTGGATGGAGGCAGAAGGTGTATTTGATATGAAAAGAGTCATGGCCTGGGGATTGAGTGCAGGTGGTCACAACGCCATCCGAGCCGCTCACACACACAGCCATCGCCTCGCAGGAAGCGTAGGCCAAGGAGCAGGCACCCATCACTTCTTCTCTCGCGCCTGGCTGCAGCAAGCAAAAGACCATGAATATCCCTGGACCGCCCTGCCTGCATTGACGGAGAAGTTTGGCTATAAAAGTGAAGAGGATTTCCTGGACCATGCCCAGAAAGATTTCAGTCTGCTGGAACAAGAGGTGGACGGGAAGAAAGTGGCGGATCTGCCGAGTACGAGATTGTTGTTGGTGAATGGGACGCATGATGGGTTGATGCCGATTGAGGATAGCATGTTGATGATGGAATATGGCACGCCGAAGGAGGCGAGGTTCTTTTCGGGTCTGTTGCATATGGGGTATCCTCCAGCGAACGGGAGCGTGTATCCGTGGATGGAGCAAGTCATGCGGACGGCAGTGTGATGGGGCCAAGAGTCATGAACGCTGACGGTGTTGTGTCCTCGATATTCGGCCGAAACGACTCGCTTCCAAAATCATGAGACGAACTTACCACATCTCAGCCAAGTGTACTTCAGCAGCGTGTCGCCGCGTGACCACAGATAGACAGCCACCCCTGAATGATTGAAAGACGTTTTGGATTGATATCTGCCACCATGTTTGATACTTAACCGCCGGCCCTGGACCCGCTTCGGACTCTGGTCAGCTTGACGATGCCACTTCCCTTCACAAGATCTTTGATTGTGCATCAAGCAGCAATTGCGCAGACGTGCGTTGAGCCAGTAAGACATTCGGAACGATTGTGTCGAAGTTGACCTGGAGCGGGATTGAGTCATTCCGCCGCCGTCTAGACACGTCAATGTTCGAAGTGGAGATGTTGCATTGAAAGTGAAGAGGTCTAATAAGCCGTAAACTGCTCTTGTCGACGGCGCTTGAAGTGCAGTGTCTTTGAAGAAGGCCTTTCCGTCAGGAGGACGACCATCTCGTCCACATCCCATTCTCGTCACGAGCTCTGCGAGCCGTATATTCGTCCCACTCACCCATTCATATCCACATTGATCGAAGAAGTACTCATTGACACCCTTCCCACCACCATGCCCAGCAAAATGCAGACCACCCTCCTCACCACCCTGACCCTGGCCACCCTCAGTAACGCCCACGGCTACTTCGTATTCCCCCCTCGGGCGCCAACCGGGCTCGCACTTCGCGGCCGCCTGCTCCCAACAAGCCTACTACAGCATGGTCGGCTCCATCTACGGCAACGTCCAAGGCCTCCAGCAAGTCGTCGCCACCCAAAGCGACTACCATGCCCAGGCATGCAACCTCTGGATATGCAAGGGGATGAAGTATGCCGATAACACGGGGAATGTGCGGACATACACGCCGGGGCAGAAAGTGGATCTGTATCACCCGATCGTACATCAAAAACTTTTTCCATCCTGACTATGATGAAGCTGATTCCATCAAGGTCGCCCCTCACACCGGCTACGCCAACGTCTCCATCGTCTCCACCGCTACCAACACGTTCCTCGTGGCCAATGTATCACACTGGGATGTCTACGCCTCGAACGCCGTCCCGAAGGTGACATCGCAGGAGAATTGCACCGTCACGATGCCGACGGGTTTGGGGGGTAGATGTGCGACGGCTGGGGAGTGTGTGATCCAGATGTTTTGGAATGCCGAGAGTGTGAGTCAGACTTATGAGAGTTGTATTGATTTCACCATGGGGAGTGGGAGCCAATGGATGCATGCGAGGGAGTGGGTTTAGCCCTGAAATCATCCCAGACAGTCGACGCTGCCTTGGGAGCAGTCCTGGCGTACGTATGTAGTCGCTCGACCATCTTCCCTCAATTAGCAATCACACTATCCGGACTGACAACCTCCCTCCCCAACCTCACAACCCAGACCCTCTCCACATCCGCATAAACAAACGCATCTCCCGCCAACGCGAACTGCGCCGGCGGCGTCCCGCCCTCCCCAAACCCAGCCCCAAAAAACTCGGCATTGAACACGCCGATGACCTTCCCCTGCGGACTCCTCACCACCACCCCCTCGTACTCCCCGCTCCACACATTGCCAGCATCATCCACATGCAAACCATCTGCGATACCCAACCGCACAGTCCCGAACAGCCGGCGGGTGGTAGGGTACATCTCTTGATCCAATTCGTAGCGATAGATGTACGGCCCTATCCAGCTGACACTTCCGGGACCCGTGGGGGGCGCATAGTCGAGGATGCCGTATTGGATGTTGCCGTTGTCTGTGAGATACAGGTACCTCTGATCCGGACTCACACGAATGCCATTCGGCGAAATCTCATTTCGACCGATGACCTGCAAGACCGTTCCTTCCTGCGGATCGTACCTCCACACGCCCGCGGGCAACGAAGGCCGCTCCACCGGGATCGAGTCGGCAGTCGTGATATTCGGGTACGCCGAATTGCCGTAGTAAAAGTCCGTAAAGTACAGGTACCTATCATTCCCCTGCTTCACCCAGACCAGATCATCGATCCCGTCGAACGGCAGCCCAAAATAACTATTCACCACCGTTTCGACTTCTAGACTCGTCACGTTCACCGAAACGATCCCGCCGCGATACGTCGTATTGCTGGCGAAAGTGGTGAAGTAGACTTTGCCTTCGAAGTAGTACCCACCATTCGGGTCCGTTACTTCTCCGCCTTTCGTGCCATTAAGACGGTAGGTGCTGTTTGTCTCGAAGCTATAGATTGCGACATATCCCGGGATCTCAGAATTCTGCTGCACAGATGTCGAGAACCAGACTTCATTCCGCTCGGGCACCCAGACGGCGGCTTCGTAGAACTCGAAAGTGGAGGCTTGGGCGACGAGTTCGGGTGTTGGATTCGAGCCTAGGATGTCGAGGAAGCTGTCATCGTAGGAGATGAAAGGTTTCGTCGCTGCGGTTGAGAGGAGGCTGTTGATTGAGCTGTCGGTGGAGGTGTTGTAGTGAGTCGAGGAGTTCGTGGGGACGGTGGTGCTGTTTACAAAGGTGTCATTGGGGTTGAAGGACCAGCCGTCTGGGAGGAGGTAAGTGTATTCGTATGGGATCGAGATGATGTTGGAGGCATTGTTTGATTGCTGAGCTAGGGCCGGTGAGAATATACATGTAGCGAGGAAGGTCCCAGCAGAGACGAATCTCGATGCTGGAGGTATCATTTTGCGTTGGTAAGATCTGTTCTGAAGAAAGCAGAGGGGATCCAGGGAGGCTAGTAGACATACTTATGCGTTCAGCAACCTCGTGCACCACTCGAGTGACGCTGGATAGTGACTCGACGTCAATGCGTTGGTAAACCATATACAAATTGTAATAAGTAACCGCAAGTCAATCCGAAAGACGATGCCGCTTGACGTCGTTGGTAAAGCTTACTCTGAACTTTCCGCAATACAAACCATTCACAACGGTGGTCAGGTCTTCGCAGGGCGGTGTTTCTGCCGTGAATTGTTGTGCTTGCTCGCTGCTCAAAAGACATTTGAACGAAAATCTGAGCTGCTGGCTGAAACGATCAGCTGAAGGTGTCAAAGCCGCAAATTTCCTCCAACCACTTGCCGTAGAACTTGGGAATTCAATATTGGTCACCGTCCAATATCGACGAGATGTGATAGGGATGCGAAAGAGCGATTCCCATGCAAAAGCCATTGAGATTGCTGGCCTTGAAAAATCTCCGTGACGCCCATCTCTTCACCATCCCTCTGCACCACATCACCACCTATGAGCTAACCATAGCACCTATCGCCATGACCCAGCACTCCCACACATCATCAACCCCAGCCTTCTACCCTCCTCTCGAACTCCAACCCCAATCTTGACCATTTGACATCCGAATATCCATCTCTACCACATCCGAACACCCCCAACCATCAAGGTCCCCACCCCATCTGCCCCCTCCGAGCCTCTCAAAAATCATCCGGCCAACACTTCTCCTTCGTCCACTCCCCCAAATGCGTACTAGCATGCTGCTCCAAAATTTTCTTATTATCCCGATCCTACGCCACACCACCATCATCAGCCCCGCCCCAAGTCCAGATTTCACCCCAAAACACGTCTAAGACTCACCAACTCCTTCCGACAATACGCACAGATCGACTTGGCCTTGGGCGCCTTGACCGGCGTGCCGTTCTTGTGCACCTGGACGCGCGTGCCGGCCTTGTCCGCCGCGCGGTGTTCGCGCGCGATGCGGTCTTTTTTGGTGATGGGCATGGTTGTGGAATGAGCGGGCGGGTGGTGTGGGAGGGTGGAGATTGGCGCTTTTGGGTCAGTGGATAGTCGAGGATACCTACCTGTGCTGTTTTTGCGGGACTGGTAGAACGGAGAGGACGGGAGTTTGATGTAGATCTTACCGCGAAATCCCAGCGTTCGAGATTCACGGGAGAGCGACGCGCCAAGCTCGGTCAGTGGAACTCAGTCGCCCAGCAGCAGAAAATGATCATGTCAGCCAGTCGCTGAGCAGAATGGCCATGATAATATGAGAGGAAAGATGAGAGAACCGCTAGGAAGATACACTCAATCTCATTCCTTGACTCCATCCCGTCTGGATCATGCGCATCCATCGCTATGTCCCTAACTGTGTAGTGGTATCACGTCAAAACCTATGCTCAGAATGCGACCCATCTCGAATATACGCCGCCTGAAAAACTTTCATCCCATAACCCATTTCGTTGTCGGCGACAAAGAAAACATGTCTGCAAAAGACTGCAGAAAAACGCCCATCGTGTTCGCCCCCGTCAACGCTCGTCTCGCTCAAATTCATTACGTAGAAAGCAGTTGTTGATGTCGATCGCCTAAACGGTCCCAGAAGATGTCTTTTCATAACAAAGAACGTCGCAGTAATCAGAGCCTCCGCATTTCTGTAGCCGCAATGCAACCTCACTAAGCATCAGCATCGACAGCCGGTTCGGGAGCTGGTGGAGCAGGAGCCTCGACGTCTTCAATCTCAGTCCCTCGTGCGTTCACCACAATCCGACGACCAAGACGGCGAGGTTTCTCGCCATCACGAGCGGCGCCAAAGTCAAGAACCTGCACTACTCGTCAGCACATGCTCATCGTGCCGCCACCCGTGAGAAGGCTTACCTCAATATACGTCAGATTGTTGCGCTGCACGGCGGCAACGCATCTCCTCTCGTCAAAGCGAACCTGCCACACACCACTCAAATCCGTAAGCAAGTCACGGACACACTCGCCGTTCTTGACATTCCACATCTTCAGCGTCCGATCAGAGCCCGAGATAACTTTTTGGCCATCATGCTGGAAACAAGTAATGGCACCCGTATGCGCGCTCAATGTAGCCTTGCAGACACCGCTCTCCGGGTCCCAAATGCGCAGTGTGCTATCAGCCGCGGCACTGACCAGACGATCGTGGCTGAGATCCAGCAGTCCAACCAACGACGTGTGGCCTTCCAAATTAAAGAGACAACTACCAGACTGTAAATCCCAAACCTTGACGAGATTGTCCATCGAACCAGAAATGCAACGATCGCGAGCATGATCCAGCACCACGCTGTAGACTTTCTGAGTGTGGCCTTGAAGACGATAGGTTAAATCGCCAGTGGAAATTTTCCAAACACGAACAGTGCAGTCGTACGAGCCAGAGACGAGTGTATCGCCGTGCGCAGCAATCGCACGAACCGAGTTGTGGTGCCCTGAAAGCGTGCGGAGGAAGTAGGGGTTCTCGCGGTCATTAGCCGGCGGACCAGCCTGGAAGACCGCTCGATCACCTGGCTGAGGCAATTTCCAAACACGCAAAGTCGAGTCGCGGGAGCCAGTAATGATCAGCGGCTCCTTGGGCATCATAATCGGAGTGCCATCCTGCTCCTTGCCAATCTCGACCGGGCGCAGAATGACCAGACAGCGCACTGTCGATGTATGACCTTGAAACACCTGTAGACAGCGCCCAGTCTCGATATCCCAAACACGCACGCTGCGATCTGTAGACCCAGAAACGAGCGTATTGCCGTCATACTGCAAAGCCCACACGCCGCCCTCATGGCCCTCGAGCCTGGTGCGGAGAGCGCCCGTCTTGGTATCGTACACATTAATCTTGGTGTCATCACTGCCCGTCAGGATCTTGTCACTATCGAACAGCAGGCAAGTAACCACGTGCCGATGGTGGGCGCGGAAGGCCAGATGCATCGGCTTGGATTCTTCCTGCATCCAGGCTTTGCGGATGAGGTAGTGCCGTTGGTACAGAGCTTTGAAGAGGTGCATGTTCTTTAAGCTAGGCAGGCCAACAGCGGGGTGCTCACCCGTCTCAGGCACAGCTTCTGCGGCCGCCTCGGCATACCCATTTGGCCCCTTTGCACTGGCGAAAGTGCGACGCCAAGGAGCGAGACTCGTAGGCTTGGTGGCAGACGACGATGCTTGAGCCGAACGACGCTTGAGCTTTTTGGCGCTGGTGTGCTTGCCAATCGCCTTTCTTCGCAATCTGCTGGACCCCGGCTCATCGTCATCATCACTAACATATGTGCTTGCGGGGACACTGGCGACGACGGGTTCGGGTGTGGTCTTGCGCAGAGATTTGCTGAGATCCCTCTCCCAGCCATTGATGCCCGGATTCTGCCAGCCCCAGCCCTCCTTGACAGCGCGCGCAATCTCGCCCTCCGGCAGCACAAAGTCGTCGCGATCCAGGAGGTCCTTCCACGCTGTCTCGTTCGAATTCACAAGCTGCCTCCACCGCCTCGACACCTGAGCTGCGCGACACATGCTGGGAGCATCCAAAAACCTAGCGATGTTCAGACCAAGCTCCGGCGGCAGGACATTGAACGGATCACATTTCAAGGCGGGGTTGACGACACCGGCGACCATTTGCAATGTCGGCTTGGCGCATCTCCGCAAGAACTGGTACATGAGCCATGATTGCATGTCTGGCGCCATGCTGTCGAAAGCCTCGAGCATCGCCGGTATGTCTTGCATTGTCGGCTTCTGAGCACCCGAAGGTAGTGTCAGAGAAGCCTTGCTGGTCCCATCTTCTTTCGGAACACTGCCATTCTCCTCGATGTGCTCGGCAAATGAATCCTCGAACGCATTCCTATTCCTATTCGCCGCATTTGCCGCCGCTGTTATCGGAGACAAACTCGGGCTGGGAAGACTGGCATCCTGTTGTGAGCTCGTCACGATGCTTGGAGGACGCGGCCTACGCGAGTCTGCACGCACTGGCTCGTAATCCACGTCTGCAGTCGGAGGGGTCGCCACATTCGCGCTCTGGTCCGCTCCGCCTACAGCATTTGTATCTCCTAGACTTCGCTTCTTCTTGCCATGCCTGCCGTAGAATGGTGGGCCGGTTTGTGACTCTTCCTCCTGCTCCTCATTCTCCATCTGCACATCCCCGTCATCCTGCACCTCTCGCAATCTCGACTGTGTCATCCTTGCCTTGTCCTTCTTCCTCTTGACATCTGGCCTGCTGCTGCCGGCCTTTGGTGGCAACATGCTCATCTCGCCATGATCTGTACCCGGAGTGATGGGCGAAAGTGTGCTCGGCGGCTTGAACCCACCAGCAGCCGAAGCCTGATTCAACGAGAATACCTCTGCCTTTTCCGATAATGTCCTCTCGAGGGCTGACCGTGGCTTCTTGATTCGCCTCTCTTGGCTTGCAAGCTCTGCCGCCTCGGATATCGATACCGGCGTGGCGGTCCGCTTCAAGCTGCTACTCCCCTCCTTGCCCGCGGTCTTGCCCGGTGCCGACGGCTTTGCACTCCTCGTAGGGGTCTCATAATTATCCTGCCTCACAACCGTGCTGAGCGAACCGTTGTGCTTGGAGAGCTTCGCGTGCTGCTCGTGCCATCTTCGCGTCGTCTCTTTCGGGTCCTCGGCCTCGAAGAACGACGTCGGTCTACCGTTGCACTCGTATGCAATCTTCTTGAACTGGTGAGGCGTAGGAGTAAAGGCCAGAGGGTACTGCCTCGGGTCTCGCTCGTTCAGGTCGGACGGCGGCTTGATGGCGATGGGTGGCAGACTGATGGTGGTGGTGGTGGTGACGGTGGTGGTCGTCTTCTGGATGGCAGGCCCATAGGAGAAGGAGGCGACGGTGGTATTGGGCGGTGGCATATCGTACGTGGTGGTGGTGGTGGTGGTGGTGGTGGATTCCCGAGCGGCGTCGATGGGGTTGGGGGACTCGTCGGTGGGGCTGGCGGGCGCGGTGGACAAAGGGTTCTCGGGAACGACAGAGGTCGACTTGGTGTGAAGGCCCAGACCCACAGCATGAGCTCTGGCTGAGGCGTCCATGGTGTTGGAGGTCGTGCGCGTGTCGTTGCTCTCGTGGTCCGTCAGAGCGTCATGCTGTGGAAGTACATACATGTACATGTACAGCACTGCGGACTGTGGGGGAGGCGGCAGGAGCGGGCTTGTCTGACGCGCCTCGAAATGCTGAGGCTGAGCACCCGACGATGCTAGTAGTAAGGTACCTCTCAGTAACGAGAGAATTGCCTCCAGCAGTATGTAGTCACGGGCTGCAAGCGGGAGGTCTCTCTGGTGGAAAGTGGCCCCGGGGCAGGCAGTGTGGAGCTAAGGTACTACTAGGAGGTAGTACTAGTAAATTCGGGGAGGCGCCGAGCGAGCGAGCAGCGCGTTTGCCTCACTCTTTTCTTCTTTCACCCGCAAATTATCGCGTGTTTCAGACCGTCACGGGGCGAATGCCACAACTTTATTATAGATAATACGTATATACTCGTCCAAACATAAGGTATCGACGCTGTTGTCACGACATACATTCATGACATACGCCGTACCCTTGGCTGTCGAAGCACCATCTGCCAATCGACTCCGCCACCAGCAACATGGCTAATCCTTCTTCTGAGGACTACATGTACAGAGGCTGTAATCACCCCAGCTTCTCCATCTGTACACGTCTCGTCTATCACGGCACTACCAGCTCACCATCTAGCAGCTCCCATACCAGACCTGTCATTGGCTATAGTCCGAGCTGTATTACTGGTACGACGAGCCTGCCGTACGTAGAGGCAGTCATGCTCGGCATCCATCGCAATAAAGGTCCTCTTCGAGCCTTGTCGCAGCGAAGAGTGCTGACTCGCAAGCCCTCTTGGCTTTGATCACCCCACCCTCCTCCGTTCACTTCTCCACCCTCCCATTCCTCTTCCTCCACGCCCTCACCCCATCATCAACCTCCTTCCTGGTCACCCCATCTCTGACCAATTGCATCACCACCCCCAAACTTTCCACATTTCGATTCCTACTCTCATCATCAAAAAACAACATCTCCTCATACCTCTCCCCACTCCTCTTATGCAGCTTCTGGAAATGCGTCGTCTTACTCCCCGGATATATTTCCAGCAGATCAAACAAGTCAATCGCTCGCTGCCACTTCTCCGGCTCCGAATCCCGCGTGGGAATGCGTAAAGTCGAAAGCATCGACCGCGCGAGATCAGGTGCGCAAGTTCGACTGGCTGCACCGATGATGATGCCCTTGGATTTGATGGTGGCGAGAATACCCGCCACGTCGTTGTAAAAGCCATAGGAACCACCATACGAGTCTTGCACCGTTAGACCATGATCTTTCGTGCCCTTCAGAGGCCCAGTAACATGCGTGTCGACCCAGAACGGCCACAGCGTGTAGTCCAGATCGAAGACAATCATTTTGGGTAAGGGAAGACCATC
The DNA here is from genome assembly GCA_013403795.1 of Teratosphaeria pseudoeucalypti. NCBI lineage: Eukaryota > Fungi > Ascomycota > Dothideomycetes > Mycosphaerellales > Teratosphaeriaceae > Teratosphaeria > Teratosphaeria pseudoeucalypti. Next base: position 148,613 of record JABBMZ010000033.1, read on the forward strand.
ATTGAATGTGGATGGCGCTGATATTGATTCGGCTGGTAGCGAGACGGGTGTGGTGCCATCGTCGGCTGTGAGGGAGGTTTGGCGGTTGCGACGGGTCATGAGTAAAGCGATCAGCACTGCAGCGAGTGCTGAGAGCGTACGCGTAGTCAAGTGTGCCGTAGTGATGTTATCGTCGCCCGGTGAGCGTGATACTGGATCTCTGGGTTGATACGTTAGCCGCTTAGCGAGCACGTGCATGCGTCATTGTCGACCGCCACGCGAGCAGGGTCATTGCCGTCATTTACCGATCATCAGCCCTGCGTGAAGGCGAGTCAGCTGGTTGGTAATCCTTGCCCAATTGCTTCTGGCCAAAGTCCGACGGTTCAATACGCTGCTATCTTCTGGTACCAACACTCGCCTATGGCATATGCATCTACACTGGCCCAAAATAGATCACTGCCGACGTCTTTGAATGGGCTTCTACGGTATCTCAGCCGCGTTAATTGTATTCGGCTATCACATATGTGCAGCTGCCCGCGTCTGCTGTGCAACAAGTGTTGAACATATTCTCAAATTCTCATGCCTAATCAGTGACCGAGCATACTTTAGCTACTGATACTCCCAACTACGCCTTCATAGATTCCTAAACACCCCAGAAAAACATGTCTATATCGCAAACTCCAGACACCTCAACTCCACACCCCCCAAAACCTTCCAACGATCCTTATGGCCTCTCCAAAACGACAGCCATAGCCCCAGCCCTCGAAGACCTCTCAACAAAAATGGCACAAAGCCTCGCTCTCGGCTTGACCGAGGACCGCCACCTCCAAGCCTATCTAGACCCCAACTTCGAAAGCTCAATGGTCGCCTCGCAAGGGACCGCTCAACATCGCGAATCGTCTTCCGCCGCGCAGATCTTGGAAAACTTCTAGCGGAAGAATCACGAGCAGCCGACTTGGGGGGTCGAGATCCTGGATGTCAAGTCGAAGTTGAGGCGGACAGGAGTGAAGCGGCAGGTTGCGCGGGCGGTCGTGTGGGTGAGCTTGAGGGCGAGGAGCTATCGTTTCAATGAGATGGTGACGACGAGGGATGGGGTGAGTAAGGTTAAGTGGAAGCTGGATGAGGTGAGTGGGATATGGGAGTGGGATATGGATGTGGGTGAAGCATGAGGGTATTACTGGGGTTGGAGCGTGGTATGGGGGGATGTAGTGTTGCGATTGTCTTTCCGTATTTGGCCAAGTGGTCATGACCGTCGAAGTTAAGTTCCTTTTTTCGAGAGTAATTAGCAGTCGAGCGCGAGCAAGTTGATCTGGCTCCTGTATTGAGCAATCGTTGTGGGCTGATGAAGCCAGTTCCCAAAAGGAGCCTAGGTGGTGTCTTCTTTGTGATCGGCATTTTGGCAGTGCATCACTTTAAGACATCACTTAGACATGGGACCATCTACGTCGGCTAGACGTACGCCGCTCGACTTGCGCGAGCTAGGGGCCAGACCACCTGGGCGTCAAGCACACGTCGCATTAGAACCGGAATGGATGAACGTATGCGGTCCGCGAGCTGACCTCTTCCGATGACCCAGGAAGGTGAACCGTGCAAGACAGGTTGGCTTCCTGACCAGACTGACAACCGGGCCTTTCAGCGAAGCAAGCCAGTTTTTGAGAGGAGCAGCTCGCTCGGGACATGAAGACTGATGATTCATGGACCCAGCGCGATTTGTGGCTAGGGGTCCCGCGGTAGTCACTCCAGCAACCACCAGGAACGACACATGACGGCCGCTGACCAGAACGATATCCCAGCCGTGCTGGGAGAACCATGATCGCGGATAGGGCTGAGTAGACTGCTCGGTTCTTGGTTGTCTCGTTTTCGCCCAACACCGACTTTGTGCAGCCATCCTTGCTGGGAAATGCAAGTCATTGGAGCTATGGCACAACATGCTCGTCACTAGGAGCCATCTCCTGTGACATGTGCATAGAGGTGAAACAAAACAGCGGCAAGTTGAGGGCGGTGTAGAGTGTTCCTCTATGGCGAGCTCATATTCCTCCGAGGCTGCTTGTGACAGGATCAATCGGTTCGTGTGATATCTCATCGGAACCCAATGATGCCCTCAAAGGATAGTCAGACCGGATACTTCGTCCGGTATGTCACATAGTTTCCATGTGCATGGAGATGCGTCTCGATGATGTGACGTCTTGATTCAAGCCTTCATCGGAAAGGCATTTCAGCCGATGCCTGCATGCCGAGAGGTCGTTGGTATAAACCAACTGCATCTTCACTCGTACTCAACCTCCTCGGCTGTTCTAAGCGGGCGGTCTAAGTGCTGGAGGATCGATATTCCTCCCGGCAGGACCTCCATCACCTTTATTAGCGGATTCATTCGCAAGGTGATGTCAAGAAGAACCGGAGAGTATTGCCGTCTTGCAGCTTCACTGCTGACGCGTGAGATACACGAACCAGGCTTGCGGGTAGGAGAAGGTTTGGACTGGGAGATGGCTGGCAAGAATTTGCTTCATGAGGGGCGGCAGAAGTCAATGCTCGTGCTAGGATGCAACGTCGTGCGTGGAAGTGGGTATACCGAAAGTCTATAGCCGGCAGCGTGTTATTACGTGCGGTAGAAATGGACGCTCGCGCCGAGTGCACTTCTGCAGGGCGGACGACAGGACGATGGGAGCGACAGGGATAGAGGATGGGGACGACTTGCAGCGGTTCGCAGCGACAGCCTGGCCGGTAGAGTGATCTGAAACGCGGTACTGTATACAGTATATGATGAAGGGACGTCTTGGGCGACGGACGGCCTGTAGCCTGTCTCGCGCTCCTGTGTGCGCGTCCGTTCACCCCATGTCTTCCCGCTTCGTTGATGATGCCGATCCAGGAACAAGATCGCGCGAGATGTGTGGTCGACGCCCGTCGGCCTGGTAAGCCCGTCGACGGGTCGGTTTAACGGTGAAGCTAGCCATGATGATTCGTAGGATGGAGTTGGTGGAGTTGGAGATCCTGGTGTTGTCCGTGATTGGGCTTGAATCACCATGAGGAGCAGGCCATCACTCTCTCGAAGCTCAACGATGTTGTCTGTATACAACCTACGCCCATTGACAATTTATGCACAAATCGACGTGAAGACCATTATTACTAGTAGATGTATCCGGACCCCAGCCGGGGTTTGAACCGTCAGAAACCAGCGCTAACGGCAGCTAACCGCCGCAGTGCGGTGCATGCACAAGTTGTCGACGTCCGCTATCACATCCGTCTCCTCTAGCTTCACCTCTTTCCTTACATCTAAGTAGAGAGCATGCCGCATGCCAGTCGCCACACGTGCATAACACTGGCCTTCATCGATAATAGCTTGGGACAAAGCAAGACTCCCGGAACGTCGCCCGAACGGCCCAACACCTGCCACATCATATACACCGCTTCAAACGCCCTGTCCCACCAGTTCCGTCGTTGTACCACAGTCAAACGCCAAGAGAACACGGTCCAGGAATAACAACGCGAGACAAACGCCATGCAACGCCCTGACATGCGACATAGTTGATCTGTTCTGCTCGCTGTAAATACATACACCAGTTACCAGCGTGATGGAGTCCTCATACTACGGCACAGGACGGCAAGAAGTGCTCCCAGCGAGTCAGTATCTCCAAGAACGTTTGCAGGAGAGACGAGCGCGGAATCTGCGTCCCAAGCGCACTCGCCAGTCCGACTTTGGACCCAGAAGAGCTGGCGACGATGATATCTTCTTCGACGAGGCAGAGGCAAGCCGAGCCCGGGCGACGAGGATGTACGATAGCTCGCCATTGGCGGCAGCGTCACTCAATTCCGATCACGCCAACAGCGGGTATCACAAGCGACCTTCAATGGGAGTCAAGGATCTTGATGGACAGCTGGACAAGCTGAACAAGCAGAACTTCGCGCTGAAGCTCGAGTTGAGTCACAGGCGCGAGCAGACGCAGAAGTTGCAGGAGCAGATCGGGACGATGCGCGCGCAGTTTGAACGGGCGGAGCAGTTGGAGCAGGAGCACACGCAGCTGCTAGAGATTAATACGAAACTGGTGGAGGAGCTGGAGAAGCGCGACAAGGCGGTCGAGGAGGCCATGGACATAATATGCGAATTGGAGGACAAGGTAGCCGAGATGGAGGAGCGCAGGACCCAGACCCGGCCGTCGACCGCCCAAGCCGACTCTGGGTACGCTGGTACCGAGACACACGAACAAGCACCACCCTCCTCGCCGCCAGAGCTGCTGAAACAGTCGTCAAAGACGTCTCCCTCGCGCCATCCACCACCTGCTGCCTCTGCTGCGTCGAACAGATTGCAAAGTCTGCTCAACGGTGACCAAAGGACGCCTGCTCGAATGCGCCGTGAACCGTCTTTCATGAGCCAGAAGAAATCGAGCACGCACGCTCTACGCAGTGTCTATCTCGAGAACGCGCAAAGCCTGCGTCCGGTCCAGAGCTTCAACTCTCTGCTCTCTAAGCGAGATAGCAGGTTGGAGGACAACGACCTACTCAACTCACCCAGGCTGAGTACGCTCAGTGAAAGCAGCTTTCCATCACTGTACAGTCCAAAAAAGCAGATCACTCCAGAGAAATACGCCTGGGAAGGCGTTGACGGAGAGACACTGGAGGTGCCGTACTCGGAGTATCGTCAGGACAGCATCAACCGAGTCAGTCGATGGATTGACAATGGCGACAGTGATTTGGATGATACGCCTTCGAAGATTACGAGAACGACATCTCCCTTATCACAGCGTACAGCACGTGTGACGTCGCCATCGCCGGCCGATCCTGGAGATGGTGCAGGATACCAGTCGCTCGGTGAAGCAGTGTCCATCGCGCTGCTTCAACCGTCGGCATGTGGACAAGCGTCCAAGCAGCGAAGAAGATCAGAGCAAATGTCATCGGACAGCGCCAACACGCGGATGCTGCGTGCTTCGTTCTGTAGTGAGGCGGGTGAGCGAAGTCTTCTCGACACCACTCCAGCAATTGTTCGAGGCTTCGATCCTCTACAGCCTGTTACGCGCACAGCTCCCAAGCAAATGCGCTCCTCCATTGAGCTGAAGAGCGCGTATCTCAGTCATATGCGCCTCCGAGAAGATGCTGGTGCTGGGAATGCGAAGGATGACGCCAGCTCCGATGATGAGGACGATGCCCATTCCGTGACCGTCAAGGATCTTAGTCTGGACTATGACGGCTTTCCCGATGGCAACTCTATCCTCATGGGTACGCCCAGCCGCTTCCTCAAACACAGCAAACCACCGGCCGGCCAACAAGCCTCTGTTGATGGCACTGTCATATCGCCTGTACAGCCCATTCGGAGAAGAGTCTCTGGCTCAGATGTCTCGCCCAGTCCACGCAAGCCAGGTCTCGGACGCGCTGACTCTGGCCCAACCTTCCCCGGCTCAATGACTAGAACTGTGACGGACGGATCGAAAGCGACCATCGAAAGTACCACAAGTGCTCGCACGCATCGATCCGCCTCGTCGAGCAACAAGACTTTTGTCCAAGGCGAAAGAGGCCGCAAGCAGTCGCTGACACCCGGCGAGGACACGACTCAGGTCTCGGTGACATCGCCTAGCCGTTCACTCAGTCAGAGGACGCAGAAACTCTTCCGCCGGTTGTCTAACAGTCATTCGGAGAGGTCAGACTCCCTGCGGTCGCCGACGTTAAGGACTGCTCTGCCAACCTTGACCTCCACGCCAAGCGCTGCATACGTCAATCATGTATCGAAGGAGACAAGAAAGCCGAGCACGAGTCACGACAAGCCAAAACCGCCTTCCTCCGACCATCAGCATGTAAAGTCCGACGGCGGACGAAGACCATCTCTCACCTCTCGCGTCAAGACCGCCCCAACGACGGCAGCTCCAACGCCCGAACCCCCCAGAGCTGCCGCGCCGGAGAAGGACAAGAAGCCGAATATCTTCAGACGCCGTGACAGCTCCAAAAACACTTCGACGCCTCCGCCAGCGACGCTCAACGGCTCAAATACTACTCCACACACTGCGCCGTCTGCAGCAGCAAAAGAAGCACGCCAAACCAACTCAAGAAGACGCAGCAGCATTAGGGAGGCTGTCACTTCCAGGAAGCCATGGCGCTGAATTCAATCATGACGGTGGGAAAAAGTTTTTGACGAGTCTCTTTTGTTCTTGGTCGAAAGCGATGGAATTGGAGTCGATACCCTAAACGACCAGCCGATTGGGAGGCGAACGGGCTGTCGATGTGATGACTCTTGATGACAGGTAGATTGTATTAAATACCCTTTTTCCGTTACGAGAAGTCGTTCAATGTTCAGACTTTGGGCCGTCTCCGATCAAGTTGTGCTTGTTTTCCTTGGGCTTGGGCTTAGGCCTGGGCTTGTTGTGGCGAGTGCATGCATGATCACGAGAAGTAGAAGTGGTAGCTTTGCTGTTGCCATGCGTCGCGATGTTGGACCGTCTGCGTCCACCCGCGAGGCACGTTGTCCTGCCTGACAATGAATGAATATACTCGGCCCACTAGACAAAGTTTTGACAACGCTTTGATCTCTATATGTAAGCCACTGTCTAGCAGAAGGGTATCATCATACACATCTATTCGTGATGCTGTCTTCCTTTTCTTCTACACCGCCTCGCCATCTCAAGCAAGCTTCAGCCCTTCCTCCCCACCGCGCCGCTGCAGCCACTGCCACTCAACAAGCACAGGCAGGAACTGCCAGAGATCGAACTCCGGCCACAGCGTATTCAGGAACCGAATCTCCGTATCCTCGTGGCATTGCCAGAGCATAAAGTCGGATAATCTGTACACGCCCGACGTACGTATCAGCAGGTCCAGAGGCGGTGCATCGTACGTATACACGTTCCGCTCTAAGTCGTCCGCGGTGAGCATTTCCGGGTCGGGAAGTCGTTGCTTGGAATTCACTTGTTTTGACGCGATGAGTTTCGTGGGCTGCAAGTCAGGTGAAGTTGAGTGGGATGTCTGCGAGCTGGCGGCTTGGAGCTGCGACGAGCTGTCCAGGTCTTGCTCCGAAACTTCTGTGCTCTCGGCGTCCGATGTCCCTGTCGCTGCATCGCCGTTCGTGAGATCCTGCATGTCGTGTTTCGATGGCACGTCTTCCTCTGACACATCACTGAGCTGTCTCCTCCGTATGTTTCGCTGGATGTGACTCTCGCTGAATCCTCTCTTGACCGCATCTCCCAGTCGCACTTTCGGCGTGCTAAACTCCCTCACCGTCTCCCGTATGGAATGCGTGATCTCTTCTCTGCTCGTATACGGAAAGCAAACATTGAGCACAGCCTGATCATTGTGCTTGGTCATCTCCACAGCCCGGTCCACCTGTTCAAGCACATCCGGTCGCACTAAGCTCTTGTCTCCCAGTATCCTCACGCTGGCGCCATATCGCTCGAACAGCTCTCCATGCTGCGACATCTGTACCAATTTCGTCTTGGCCATATCCATTAAACCATCCACCTCGTACTTGCTCCTCTTGAAGTTCTCGATGGAGAAGGCGTAAATGGTGACCACTCTCACACCGCTCTTATAGCAGACCTCCAATATCCTCGCCAGTGCCTCAAAACCTAAATGATGTCCTTCGACTGTCTCAATCTTGTTCTGTCGGGCGTATCGTCGATTCCCATCCATTACAAACGCGATGTGTTGCGGTATGGGACCCTGCTTGAGGGCGCCGATGACGAGTTCTCGTAGCTGTTGCAGGCCCCATTCGACAGGCGGCAGTCCGAAGAGCCATCGTCGGAGGTGTGTGCCATGTGCTGATGCCATTACGGGAGATGAGGGCAGAGTTAGGAGGGCAATAGAGTTGCTGGTGCAAAGTGAGAATAAGGTGCGAAGAAGGTGCGAACAAGGCGCGAAAAAGGCTCGGGAGTGGTTGGGTGGGATTAGTATATGTACATTATTGTAGCCTGCTGCTGACGGCGATTTATTCCTTGGTGTCTTGGGTCTACGTAAACATGGATTGAACCGCCTCGATGGAAACGTAAAGCTGGAAGTTGACTCCGGCCAATCAGGAAAGGACGCTAGTCCCTTCTCAGAGGCTGGACAGATGAGCAACGAGCAGGTTTGTTTCTAAGTTCACTCTGGGCAAGCACGGAGGACATGCATGAATTCCTAGTGGTTTCAATCAATGACCATCCTCCGCGAGCGCTCGAGCGAAAATTGACCATCTGACGATTGGTGATATGTCCACCGGCTTTGTGTCTCTTCGACAGCACCATCATTGTCCCTTCTGTTATGCAGCAGCAGGCCTCCATTGAAGTTGCGCATACAGATGCCCGACATGATGGTGCTCGCTACCAGAAGTATCAGAACGATACCACCATAGCACTGCATCCTGAGCAGGAGCTCAGAATACCTCTCTTGATCCCCATCATTCATGGTCTGAGTCCATACAAACCATATCTGATACGATACCACTCCGATGTACACCAAATACATGACAAGCGTGATAGCCTGACCAACTCGCCACTCCTTGCGTACTGAGATTGCAGCCAGGATCAGCTGCGGCATCGTGAAAGCCAGTGCCAGGGCTGCGAGGGAGAGATTGGGGTCGTATTGGCCGTTGTCGAAGCAGGTGATGGCTAATGGTATCACTGCCTGCACCCAGAAACCGAATAGAAAGAAGAAGTCCAGATGGAGCAAAGCGACGTAAATCTGGAAGGATGGATCAGCGTTCGGGTCTCGGGAAGACACCTGTCGACACTGACCTCATATGTCAAGTAGAGTCTACGCAACTTCCTGTCCGCAGCCGCAATGAAGCGGTAGATCGCCCTGGTAATATTCAATATTAATCTTTGCGTTGAGCGTGGGTCTCGCCTGACTTACCACGAAAATTCTCTGTACAATCTTCATGCCATGGCGCTCAACGCGACCGTGACCAGGCCGAGAAGAGCAACAAGCAGGATAAATGCCCTGCGCACGGCAGTGTAATGAATACCGCGGTCGTTATTTCTGGCGTCAAAGTCCTCGGCATCAAAGTCCCACTGTATGGTACACCATGCCAACGCTGTAAAGGCCAGCATGCAGAAGTTGTTCGCGCAAATGGCGAGGACTTGGACAATATTCCTCCTCTTGGCTGTATGAAGACTTAAGACGAATTGGTAGACCGACTCCACAATCACAGCAATGACTTGTGCAATCACCAAAGGCGCTTCCCAACTGGATTGGAAGGGAGGCGAGCACCCAACCATGTCAGGTTGTACCAGTCGTAGAACATGTAATATATGATTCCTTCGAGGACGATGCAAGTCAGGCATTGTGTCAGCGTGACAATAACGAGAGCGATGGTCCAAGTTCGTGGTTGGGATGTACGGCTTGATCCTGGCCACACATGATCGATTCCTGGGCGTGTTCGAAGCGAAAGGAGGAAGCGACTGTAGCGGCTCCAGGTCTTCCATGAATACGGGATGATAAACCATCGTTCTTGTCCTGATTATGTGAGGTGCTAATATATGCTGATGAGCGTGAGCTTGCGAGGAGATAGGGCATGGTGACATTTATCCGTCGACTTGAGCTGTCAAAGCAGGGCAGGTCGTGTCTGAGCTACCACATCATCCGTGAGACTTGACACCGATAGCTCAAAGATTCCGGCTCGGGTGTCGCAAATCCTCCAGACAATGTGTCACCACCATGTCACTCACAGCTTCTTGCCGGTCGTACTGACAAATTTCAAGCCACGCATGTGTAGCAGATCTTGAATGTGGCTTGGCCAAGTCCAAAACCAAGACTTGCCCTGTGGCAAAAGGATTACGATCCGTATGATCCAATTTGACACGAGATTCAGAAGCATACAGAGAAAGCAGGCGGGTAGCCACAACGATGCTTGCCTTCTCAGAGTGCAGAGTTGGGACATGTCGGTGAAAGGTAAATGCAGATTCCGTGGAGGGTCGTCCTATGTCCACGGTATCAGCGAGCAATGTCCTTCCCTTCTTAGGTCGGTTTTGCCTAGAGCACTGTGGCTTTTGGCTCTATGCTTGTCTGACTCGAGATTATACACCCTGCCTCAGCGAGCCTCCCGGAAGCGAGAGACACCCAAAATTGGTATGTCCTGAAAATTCGTAGAGCCAAAAGACCGAGCGCACGACGCAGGTACGCGTTCTCGAGGCGTCGAGACATGGTCTTTGACTGACATTGGTTTCAATTCTGCCGACTTGCAGGCAATATGATGCGTTGAATAGCCCGCAACAGTGATTGTTGGAGATGAGGTGGCAATGGCGATTGATGCGATCCAAAAGTGGAAGGAAGCGGTGTATTTCCGCAAAAAGTGGAGCGAAATCACATGTCATGAGTAAATGCAGAATGCGTTCAATATTGACTATCCACTCTACAAACATGCCGCCCAGCAAATGTCAGCTATGCAACGAGAAGCGAGCTCAGATACTGCGTCCGAAGAATCACTCCCGAATATGCGCACCCTGCTTCATCTCGACATTCGAAAAAGAGGTCGCTGAGACTGTCGAATCGATTAGACTATTTCAGCCCGGGGAGCGAGTTGCAATCGGCGCATCAGGGGGCAAAGATAGCACGGTGCTTGCCTCGGTGCTCAAAACACTCAACGACCGTCATGGCTGGGGCTTGGAGCTCGTACTGCTGTCCATCGACGAGGGCATTACAGGATACCGCGACCACAGCCTGGACGCTGTCAGGCGGCATGCTGCACAGTACGAATTACCGCTCAAGATTGTAAGCTATCAAGAGCTGTACGGATGGAGTATGGACCAAGTGGTGCAACAGATCGGGAAGAAAGGAAACTGCACATACTGTGGCGTCTTCAGACGGCAGGCTCTGGATCGGGGAGCTGCGATGCTGGGCGTTGGCCACGTTGTGACGGGGCACAATGCAGATGATGTAGCGGAGACAGTACTCATGAACCTGCTGAGAGGAGATTTGCCCAGACTGAGCCGAGCCACGAGCATTGTGACCAGCACACCGTCCGCTCTTCAGCCGAGAGCGGGCGAGGCTGTGTCGTTTACTAACGTAAAGCGCAGTAAGCCGCTGATGTATGCTTATGAGAAGGAGATCGTGCTCTATGCCCACCACAAGAAGCTAGATTACTTCAGTACGGAATGCATATACAGTCCTGAAGCTTTTCGCGGCTCCGCTAGAACCCTCATCAAGAACCTCGAGCGTATACGGCCTGAAAGCATATTAGATGTCGTGAAGTCAGGCATCGATATGGCGAAGCTTGTACCTGATGCGAGTGGGCCTAAAAGCAGTCAAGCTGTTGCGCAGGACGAAGGAGAGGGAGGGTGTGGGGATCAACAGAGCCAGACAGCAGGCGGCGAGATGGCAGAAATGGAGAAGAAGCTGCAGCAAGATGAGCAGGCTGAGGAGACAGGCATCGAGACCGAGATCAAGTTGCCTGCAAGGACAACCAAAGGGCATAACTATGACAGACACACGAATGCCACAGCACCACCGAACGCCGCCTGGACCATGAAGGAGGACGGGACAGATCAGACCGCAGTCCACATCCATCCTCCGACTCCTGTCCCAATTCGCACCAAACAAGAGAAGAAGTCCACCCGCAAGCCGAGCAAGGACGCCCCGCCACCGAGACAGAAGCTGGGACACTGCGAGCGGTGCGGATACTTATCCTCGCAAGCCGTATGCAAGGCCTGCGTCTTGCTGGAGGGCCTGAATAAAGCCAGACCAAAGACGAGGATCGAGGTCGCTGGCGACGGCTGAACCGGGCGGTGCCACTCGCATTGCGTCTCAACCCGGCCACACACAGTCGCTCGCCATCAACCACTGCAAAGCTAAACAGCGCACTCAAAACCAGTATGTTCGAACTCTGCGTCCACCGCCGATGATTCCGAGAGTATATCCCAGCCCCCAGACGGCGCTCGAGATCGCAATGGTGACTATCTCGCTCGCATCGATTGCCAGACCGCTTCCATGCATGGGCGGAATCAGAGCATAATATTCAACGGGTCTCCTGCGCGCCCATCCTGTGTGCCCAGCTGTGCGCGCTCCTGCATCCTGCACGACATCTATTACAAATGTCACAAGCTCGGGCTTGGCCAGCGAAGTAATGCAGCGTGAATTTCTTTTTCTCGCTCGAAAAGGCTCCGAGATCCGGCGCTCGCTCCGTATGTCGACAGTCACGCATCTTTTCCGGCAGAGGTTGCCTCGTGATGAGGAAGAGCGAGAAGGTGTCGCTTGTGACAGTCAAATGAAATGATCCATTTTGCTCGGCGTCGCCGTTTTAAGCATGACCTGTCTTGTATGATTGGGGGCAAAGGCAAAGCAGATTAGGCGCATGTCAAAACTGTTTCGAATTAGTCAGGGGACACCACGCTCGAATTGAGACAGGGTATACCTCAAACAATCAAGTTCTCTCTAAACTAGACTACCTTGTATCACCCTTTTCTACCAAATACAAGACCCCGATCGCAATGCCGCCAACGTAATGACATTAATGTCCAATACCTCATGGATGCTCAAGCCAGCCCAAGCAGATCATGCTATCATCAAGTCATATGCCCGCTGCATTCTCTATGATCGGCCGTATGATCTCCAGGATCGTTCGCGATGGTTATGAAACACAAAACGAGTAATCCAATCAATACCCGCCCGGAAGCTGATACCGGCTCATGGTAGGCAGGAAGCGTGAGAAAATGTTGCCGCTCTTCTGCTTCTTCGCGGGCTCGAGTGGTAGGTCGTGGTAACCTACCGCGGACGGCTTGACGGCTTTCGGCTGCTGCAACTGGGCGAGTGAAGGTTGTTGTTGGCTTTCGTGTTGGAGGATCTGCGAGGGCGATTCTTCGCATATCGCAGGCTCAAGGTATGATGATGCGATGCTGGAGGGCGAGGTTGATGATCCGTAGGATTCTGCAGAGCATTGTGATGCTGAGGATTGGCTGCGGCTGGGTGGTGATAGTGACGGTGTCCTTGAGGAAGCTCTTGAGCTCGGTGAAGATCGTGAGTAGTACACCGCGCGGTAGGCGTACTGGTCGATGTATGACCGTGGTGAATCAGTCAAAGCAGAAGGCATCAGTGCCGCGCGGTGCTGTTGCTCGGCTTGGTACATTTGTCGTTGGATCTCCAGCTGCTCGGCCATTCTCTGCTTCTCTGCTTCGCGAGCCTGCCATCTACGAATTGGTGCCAAAAAATAGTCGAGGTGCGAGTAAAGGTCTTGTTCTGTGATTCTTAAATCAAAGTCGAGCAGGCCCAGCATTTGCCTCTCCATCAGATTGACTTCTGTCAAGCTGAAGCAGAAGTGGCCGTAGCCGGGAACAGAGGTGTATCGTGCCCAGTGCTTATTCTTGGGTGACGAGTCGTTCAGGTTCTTGGCGGCCAGGATAAGAGCGGCCAGGAAGATGCGGTGTGCTGTACACTTCATGCCTTTAGCGACTGGTGGCAGTCGAGCCTGTAATCTGGCGAGGTACGCCAGAGATGTCATCAGGGTCGGGACCTGGACATGCGATCGCTCAACCAGGTTGGTGATGAAGCGTTCCAACGATGGCAGCGCTGGCTCGAAATATCCGGCAGCTACATGCTGCGGAGGCGTTGACGGTGGTGTGGGTGGAAGGCCCTTGTTCGATTGAGATTGCTGTCCTTCGCATCGAATGACTTGTGAAGCCTTATGAGCTAGGTAGGACACCATTTCCTGGGAGACTGGCATGTAGATGAAATGTGCGAGGGCGTCCTCATTCTGCTTGGCAGTGGAAGTGCAGTAAGCCATGATGTCGGTGGTGTGTTGATGTGTTATGTTGATGATGATGCCTCGATGTCAAGTTGTTGTTGGCAAGATGAACTCTTATATGCCTCAGAAGGTGTTGCTATTGAAGGTCCTTCACAATAGCAAATCCGCACAATAGTCGTCGAGAGGTGAAGTTCTCAACGACAGGCTTCTACCAAGTGCAGATGTGAAAACAGGCTGCCACGCAACAATGGTAATTAGAAGGGCTATTGAGTACCTGCCTGCAAGATGCAGTCTTGTGCTCGAAGATCCCGGATGATTAGATTTTGTTCCAGGGATGCCGATATCCAGCCTGCCGAAGTGACGGTGAAGTAGCTCGTGAGCTGTCGACGGGTAGCACTCGCTAAAACGTAGGTTGCAAAACGATCAAGACTTTTGCTGCGAACTTCCCGGCCGGCGGAAGAAGTGCGATGATGGGTGCCCGAATGATGCGACACGTTTGTATGCGCTCCTGACTGGACACAGCGTGATCGCGGTGGCTGCTACCAGATGTGGCCCACGATGCAGGTGGGCGTGGTGCAGAGACCGGGGTTGCGAGCGAGCGGTGATGAATTAGCTGCGGCGAAGGTCCAGGCGGCTGATGGTATTGATCAAATGACCCGATGTCTCGAGCAGAGACGAGTCTGCTGCGCCGGGCAGGCAGGCTACTTAATGGCCTGGTGCCCACCACGCGGTGCAAGGAGGTCAAGTCTCTGTGAAAGAGGGCCAGTGGGGAATGCTAGCGGTGATTGGGCGAGCGGACCCTGTATCTCAGGATTAGCGGCGATACCTGGTCCTGCAGGAGCTGCAGGGCGTCGAGAGGTTCGTTTCATGATGCACGAACAACCTTTGGTTGACGGCAACACACACTACTGTCACCCAGTCGCAACGATGGGCAACACGTTCTGGTAGCGCGGATTCAATAATAGTCGCCCAGTACGAAACTGCCCGGTCTCGGATTCCTCAGTAGCCCAGCGTCTGCAAGGCCCTCACGACGACAAAGGGAGGTCGATGTGAGACCAGCCGCTCTGTACCACTCTTCTTCCGCAGCGATGAGTCGCTATCAGATATGCGATGAAGGAGTCGTTTCCGGTCGTCCGCGTAGAACGAACTACATGTATTGCCTGTAGAGATTTCTAGGCGCACCACGATTTGTCGTGATGATTGCGCTCGAAGATTGCCAACAGCGTCTCAAATTGCGACGCCGCCATGTGCCCTGTCGCTCCCTTAGGCACACGTTCATAATGATACGCATGACATTCCCTGGTGGCCTGAGCGATGTGGCAAATGATGATGATGACGGGCACGCGTGTCTTGCCAACCTCCTGCTTCCATGTCCCTTCTCCTGGTTCACTGGGCACTCCGGCATGCTTGCTTGCTTTTGACGTTGAGGTGCTTGTCTGCACTCCGGATGATATGATATGCCTTGACACTGGCCCAGCAGGACAGAAATCTGGAATCCGCGCTCGGCTCGACGGCGCCTCCCATGGTGCCCGCGAGTGTAAATTCTGAGGCAGCTAAAATGCCTGGCCACTCACGTCCGGCCATCGTCCATCTCTCCTACCACTCGGAAACAACTCCAGCGATTCTGCAGGAGTCGGACCTTGACTGGCTGGCAACTCATCCCAACAGCTGGAGTCATCGTGTCGTGCGCATGGACCAGACTACATGTACGCACGCACGCTGCTTCTCGGCTCAGCGACGTGGAAGCCATGCAGCACCCGCCACCAGCAGACGTCCTCTTCATCAGCCATAATTATGCCAGCGGAAAGGCTAGTGGCACATGCGGTCGGACCTCGTTGGACAACCTCCGCAATACTGCCAGGCGGGGCGAGTCAAGCGGCGTTGATCACTTTGGGAAGATCAGGTCCTGCATTGCTGTACAGTCCTGTCATGGCGGCACAGTCGGCTCATCATGGAACTTGAGCTCCATCTCAGGTCTTCGTAGGCGACAACTGCGTCGCCAAGTAAGCGCTCGTTTCACACTTGCGGACTACACCAGCGACGAGTAAATCCCGTACGTGCTTACAGGAAGCGCGTGTTTGAGGACGAGCGCTTCAAGTAGACGCCCAGGAAATAGGTGTGTGCGAGTACTCGCTCGTACCACCGACCTATTTGCAGAAATGCACATGTTGTGAAACTCTCGCACAACATGTGGGGCCCACCTCGAGCGCTCCTTGAAAGCATGCCTAGCGTCCTTTGATGTGCACACACATGATACCAACCAAACCAGCCTGCTGTCGTCCAAGACGGTATGTGGATCGAACTCGTGACTGCATGAAGCGCTGGCGGCTCGCTGAAGATCATCCCATTGAGGTGTAGCAGTTGTTGGACTCTGGTACGATCCATGCTTCATATCTCACTGGGGCACTCGATTGACTATCCATTTATCTGACGGACTGGCGCAACAATCACTAGTGGAACAAGCGCATCAACCATAAGTTTGAATCCGACCGCTTCGAACGAATATATGCTATAGAACGTAACGAGAGCCAACCTAATGACACAGGTCGAGCATCGAAGTTGGCCTGTCGAACACTCTAATACTGGATCAATTGCTTGTTGCCTACCATGAAGCCTGACTTTACGTTAGATATTGGACAACCACCAGCACGCCGACCTTATGCCAAAGAAAACGAGCTGTTATGATTCTTCAACTGACGAAGCAAAGCAAGACTGCGAAGCACGTACTATTCTCCACACAGTCCAAACTCCAAAACACTATCAAGAGGCAGAAGGTACGATTCAATCTGATCGAAAGGAGTCTGATCTTTCAACCCCTCCAGAAGCTGGAAGACAACGTTGATATTCAACACCGCATCTGTAATAATGGCTCACGCGCCTCCGAGCGCCAGATTGACGCAGTTGCCAATCGACACAAAGAATCGACCAAGATACAGCAAGGACCAACTGCAAACTTATTTCAAGCGAATCAAGATACCACAAAAGTACCTGGACGTGCCGATTGTCTCAGACCAGTCTCTGGCCAGAACGCGAAAGCATGGCTTGCCTTTCTTGCGCTCACTCACACGATACCACGTATGCAATGTGCCTTTTGAGAATCTCGAGCTGCATTACTCAGTGCACAAGACCATCTCACTCGACATGGACGATCTTTACAATAAATTCGTCCAGCAAGGTCTGGAGTATGGCCGAGGCGGTCGATGTATGGAGAACAACGGTTTCTTCGGTACGGCCCTGAGGTCCCTTGGCTTCGACGTCCGGAACTGTGGAGGCAGAGTCAGTCGAATGATGGCGGCTAGTCACGAGACGCGGGAGCTGCAAGGTCAGACTTACGATCCCTGGAATCACATGCTCAATCTGGTGCGGCTGGACGATCGCTGGTACGTTGTCGATGTCGGCATGGGAGCTATGGGTCCCAACATCGTGTATCCGCTGGAAGATGGTTATGAAGCAGAGAGTATTGCCCCACGCAGGATTCGGTTGCAACGACGGTGCATTCCCGAACACGCAGCGGAGCAGGAGGAAGATGCTCAGCAACTGTGGTGCTTTGATGTCTGCTTCAAGCCTGACATCTTGGACTCCAGCAAGAACGAATGGGTACCCACATATTGCTTCACGGAGACGGAATTCCTCCCCCAAGATTATGAGATGATGTCCTGGTGGACGTCGACCTCGCCAAAGAGCTTCGTCACTTACGTGCTGCTATGTACAAAGATGATCCAGGACGAAGAGAGTGAGAAGATCATAGGTGACGTTAGTCTGGTTGGCAACAGCATCAAGCGAAAGACAGCGCCTGGCCAGCGCGATGTTATCAGGGAGCTAAGGAGCGAACAGGTTCGAATCAAAGCTATAAAGGACATTTTTGGCATCGAGTTGACGCCAGAAGAGCAAGCGGCCATCTCACCGACGATGAGGATCCAGTAGAAACCACAGTCCAGATCTCACGCAAAATGCAACGCCTAGCTGCCATGACCCAGCGCATCCCACCCGCATCGAGACCACTCGATCTTGGAAAAGCAGTCGATTACTGCTCCTATTCTTCGCCCCAAGAGGTCTGGACAGGGACACAGAATACGTTCGGGTCCGGGACAGTCGGCTGTCATCATGAACATTAGCAAGTCATCGTGGTGCCAGGCGAAATGAAGAGCAGATTTTCGTACATTGTCTTTGAACTTAGGACAGCATTGCCTCGTGCCTCCACAGAGGGCCGGAGGATTGTCGTCTACCCAATCGCGTCAGCTTTCGCCATGTTTCAAAACCTCTCGATGTTGCAGCTTACTGGCGGAGTATTTGACGCAGTTAGCGCCCCAACCATTGCCGTTGGAGTAAGGTGGGCTGCAGCATGATTCGAGGTAGTTGTCGTTGTAGCAAGGTGGGTTGCCGACTGGTCCTACTGCAGGGTTGGACTGTGCTTCCTCCGGGCTTGGAGCTGCTGCAGCGGAGGCTGCGTAGGTGATGCAGAGGGCGGCGATGAAGTTGTTGATTTGCATTATGACTGTGTGATTGTGTGCGGTAGGCCGGTGTTGGAACGGTTGTTGCTAGCTAGAGACGATCTGATGATGGCGATAGACGCTATTTATACCCAGACTTCGTGGTACTCCCGGTTCGCATCGGATTGCTTCCTGGTTTCAAGACATGGTTGCAAACGCTTGGCTGAGGCGCAGGTGCACGCGTTGCAGGCTTAACGTATACCAAAGGACGAAGGCGTGAGATACGAATATGGAAGACCCTTGGAATAATTAGAATACGAAGACAGACAAATGTGGCAAGAGCCTTGTCAATATTGGTTCCAGAGGACGGATGTGCACAGCCAATGGAAGCGAGTCCGATATCCGGAAATAGGTTCTTGAGGCTCATATCGTTAAGCCCTTGGGTATACCAAGATGGCTCAGCGTAAGCTGCGGGTCTACTCTATATACTCGGCCCGAGATAGGCAGTCAACATAATGACATAAACGTCGATGCCAACTTGCACAGATGCCGAATGATCTGGCATCGTGCTTCTGATTCTTTGGACGATGGAGCGTCATAACTAGGCTTTACGAGCACATGATCAACAATGTGTCTGAATGCGCTCGTACTGGGTCAGCTTCCTTGGCGAGGGCTTGGACCAAGCAGTCTTGGCCTATCGATTGGAGCTTTGAATCCAGGATGCCCTGGTGTCTCTGTCTGCCGAATTAGCTCTTTCTTACATGGAGTATTTGAAATGCAGATTCTGCAAATCCGTAACATTCCTCTCGCCCAATGCGCGGCCCAGCCTCTCCTGCTCTTCTCTTGCTAGCCTACTCTCAGCAGCCTTGTGCTCTCGACGGCGGTTCTGCCACATGTAGTATCTGCAACAGAGATCAGTACTCCATCTTAAATAGCAAGGAGGACCTATGCGTACACCCGCCAACAGCAGATCAAGATGAATTGAGTGCCGAAGCATACAGCTGCGCCGGTTGTGCCGGGGACATAGCGCGGCGCCTGTAAGTTTTGGCGATACGCATCAGCAACGAACTCACTAGCAATTTTTGCCGGTACCTTACTCACATCCTTGCTTTTGAAGATCTGACTGCCGCACATATTGCCTACGCAGTATCCCAGAAAGGTGGCGGATGATATTATTGCCTTCTTGGTTCTTCCTGCGACATTGGAAGGAACTGAGCGCTGTCAGCTCTGCTTGAGTCAGGAACACCGTTCTAAGTTCTTACTCAATGTCCATGCTAGGAAGAGCGCCAGGACGAATGGTACGGTGAGGAGATACATGCCCCACTTGGTCCTGCGAAGCGATCAGTAATCAGAGGCCCGACAAGGCGATCCATGGGTCTGCGCACCATTTATACTCGGCAGTGTTTGGCAGCAGCGACATGGCAAGCATGCCTACAAAGGGCGGTATGGTCGATGCGGCCATAATGTAGAGTCTTTTGTTTGGCACCTTCCTGGTATAGATTCCAACAAGGAGGAAGATGATCAAGGAGACGACTGGTGTGTTTTAGCCCGGACGATCACGGCACTGCTGTGCATCAGGATAATGCTTACCTGATCTCGGAATATCAATCAGAAGCACCTGAAGCTGCGTGAAACCGAAGCTCTTGTACATGATGGATCCGAAAGTTGTAAGAGCCCCATTAGGCACACTACTCAGAAAGGCATTGATCATGCAAAACCAGAGTTGAGGATCAATGAATGCTTCGTAGACCTGCGGCCAGCTCCACTTGACACCAGTAACATCCCGACCGGCCTTGTTCTTCACAATTCTAGCAGCGGCCATACGCTTCTCCGCCTTCGACAGCCAGTGGACTTCCTTCGGACTTCCAAGCAGGGCGAAGCACACCAAAGCCAGAGCTATTGTAGCGGATCCAAGAAAGAGAGATATGCATCGCCAAGGGTCAAGGCCTCCACGTTTCTCTGCATGGACGCCGATGCCGTACATAACGAGACTGGAAATGATGCCAAAGCCAGCATTTGCGGATTGCCAGAATAGTGCTCGAGCGGAGTGCTCCTCGGTCCTGTACCAGGTGCCGACGATGAGAATGAAGCCGGGCGAGATTGTACATTCGAAGAAACCTTGGAGACCTCGGAGGGCCATCAACTGGCTCCAATTTTGGGCGGCGGCGATACAGATGACGCAGATGCCTGATGTTGTCAGTGGTAGCGGCAGAGAGGCAGATCAATGGTGTTCTGTACCCCAGCAGAGCATATATATGCTCAGTGTGCGTCCTAGAGCCCAACGCTGGAGCAAAAAGTTGGATGGGAATTCTCCGCAGAGATATGTGATGTAGAAGATTGTAGTAAGCCATGAGTACCTGCATAGCGGTCAACAAGACTGACCAAGTGCCAAATGGGACATACGTACTGTTGGCCATGAAGATGAGTGTCCTCGCGAAGACCGAAGATAGCCTGAGTCCCGGTCGCAGTCTTGTCTGTCTGCTGAATGCCTGTCTCGGTGATTAGTATAGATTTGTGCGAGTGAGCATGCTATGGAGTACCGTAGCCTAATTAGAAAAGTCAGCATATGGCCTGAGACTACTAGGACAAGTGAGCGCTGCATACAGAACCACATCAACGGCAGCAAATAACGGTCGATCTTTTTCAACAATTTCTTATAATCTTCCAGGGAGTAGTCTGACTCCCTGATCACTTCATCATCGTGATCGATAACGACAGGCTCGACGACAGTCGCAGCGACATGCTTGCCGTCAATGTCATCATCAATCTCTTTCTTGAAGACAGACTTGTCATAAGCCTGCAATGCCACGCCTTTCTCTTCTCCACGTAAGTGTCCATTGTCAATATCTGCTTCATATGCCATGGCGGCTCGAACTTGATACAGGGAGGATGTTGCAAGGCAGGAGCATCCTGTTTCTGTGAAGTATAAGAGCCGCGGTCCTCGATGCGCCAAGCTCTTTTCGGGCAAGGATAGGCAGTCCAGCTATCAACCAGGATGGCAGGCATAAATGCCTATCTTTCTATATTGCTGTATGTCGGGTCGGTAGCAGAATAATATTCACGTCGCTCCTTGGGGCTGTTATCATCAACCATGAATCTATGATAAGACCCGCATGGAGGCTTCGCGTATGCGTGGCCGGCACTAATGTGGAGCACATATGCCGCCATCTGTGAGTCCTACACAGGACAGGAGCCGCTATGAAGTGGCAAACTGCTGCGAGACCTACGCGTCGCTTGTGCTACTGCAGCTGCACCTGCGAGTCTTCGCGGAGTCAGCTGTCATGAATTCATGGTGATACTTATCGAGCACCAGCGCCCTTTGCGATGATCAATGTGGAGGGGGAAGCGTAGTTATAGGTAGTGCACTCGAGACTGGTCCAGACTTGCTACTCGGTCCAAGACTTGTTCTCTCGTTTCATTTCAGGGGATGATCTGTGAGCAATGGCTCCTGAGCCTCAATCGCCTCACGGACGTCCAGGGGCATGTCGGGTCCAGGCACACCAGAGATGTTCAGTGCCCGAATGTTATTGGCGTAGTACGTTTGAGATTTCGATGGGAGCGGAGCACCGAGAGGCTGCTGTGATCCATCTGATGGCAAGCAATTCATGAGAAGCTCGCATAAGCATCCCTCGCGGTCCTCGCCATTGTAAGCCTGGATTTTTCGCGACAGGCTATCGCTGTCTCTGGGACAAACGGGGTATGTCAGGACGTTGTTGATGGGAAGAAGCGGCATTGTATGGCGGCTCGAGCTTCGCGCAGCCTCCTGCACTTCGGACAGATGATTTTCATCGTACTTGTACACCTGCCTGTAATGGTCGTCCAGGACGCCTGTCAAAATGTCTCAGTCGAGAGGGAGTGAGAGACAAGATCTCTACATGTAGAGGAAAGACCCATGCTATATATAGAATCCTTCCAAGGTTATTATACAAATTCTCATGCTAGGCAGGTATGAATAGAATGTCTTGATAATTTCATGCTCGATGTGACGGGTAAGTAGGTATGGGTCGGGTGACCTCACTTTCTTGGCCCCATACCTTAGGCAACACTCGATCTTCCAGTCGCATTCACACGTGAATTCCTTGACAACGTTTAGTATTCAGCAGAAATACGACCGCGCACTGAGAAGGCACGCAGACAATCAAGACTCCGACGACTGTTTGCACTCAGCCTTATCAAAAACCATGAACCGACTATTCGGCGCAAAGAGCAACGCTCCTAAACCTACCCTCAACAGCGCAATTGCCAATGTCTGTCGCAGTAGAGGTATGGCAGCGCCTCATCATTGACACATTCCCAGGTCGACTCCCGCATAGAATCTATCGACGTCAAACTGGCCAAACTCAACAGCGAACTCGCCACCTACCAACAACGCCTCGCCCGCATGCGCGACGGTCCCGGCAAATCCGCCCTCAAGCAAAAAGCGCTCAAGATCCTGCAGCAACGCAAGCAATATGAGTCTCAAAAAGATCAGCTCCAGCAGCAGTCCTGGAACATGGAGCAAGCCGGCATGATGCAGGACAATCTCAAAAACACCATGGCCACCGTCGATGCCATGAAGACTACGCAGAAAGAACTCAAGAGGCAGTATGGCAAAGTCAATATAGATAAAATTGAGAAGCTGCAGGATGAAATGGCCGAATTGATGGAGGTGGGCAATGATATTCAGGAGAGTATCTCGCGGAGTTATGATGTGCCGGAGGATGTTGACGAGGCGGAATTAGACGCGGAGTTGGAGGCTTTGGGTGAGGAGGTGGAGCTGGGCGGGATGGAGGGGCTGGGTGGGGAGAGCGAGGCGCCGAGCTGGCTGGGCGAGTCGAGTGTGCCGAGTTTCATTGACGAGGCGCCGGAGGGAGCCCAGAAGACGATGGAGGCTGCCAAGTAGGGTTGGCCAAGGTGCAATTACGATGCAATGATATCTCAAAGATAGACGGCACGCAATGCTCGGTGCTGATAAATCTGCTGGTCGTATGTCATGCAGCCTATGAAGTTGATGGTATGACATGGGACAGGAACGAGCTATAAGATTGCGGGTGCACGCGAGGTATCTCGAATGCTCGTGGGTGGGCTTCTAAGAACTTCAAAATGCAACCTGAGCATGCTAAAGCCGAAAATGCCAGGCAGGTCATCGCATTGGCCCGTTGCCAGCAATCATCGCGCTCGTCCTGGCGACTCAACGTAAGAATTCGTTCCACGGGTCCTTCGCTGAGCTTGCCATGAACGCAGATTCTGGGTACGGACATCGTCGAAAAGCATGAGCGCGAGTTTATGTTGCAACTGGCGATAAGCGAACTGAGATAAAGACCGTCGGCTCTAATGCAACAAGCAAGGTCCAAGTATATCTTGCGGCCGGTCACTATCCACAGATCACCCTGGACAGTGGACTCGCAGTTGCCACACGCGCCACCATAAAGCTTGGCGCGCAGCAACATGCGCTCTACCCGGCAGTCGAGTGCAGGCAGTCTGACCAATTTCTATCTCATCTGAAGAGACGATTCGACACCAAGGCTGTGAACTACAAATCGACATCCCCTACCAAGGGAGATTCAGCAAAGACACCTTCATCATGCTCATCTCGCTCCATTCGAAATCGGCGTGCGAAAGCAGCTGCAGCACAGGACGACACGTCTCGTCATGGGCGCCATGTTGCGGTTCAAACCCGCCGCCGCAACAGCAGAGGCAGCAAGACGTTTAGACCGCGTAGAAGCGCATATCGTCAATGAATCTGATCTTCAAAGGTTCTCCAAAGGACTCTTGTAAGGCAAACACAACCAAGCCTGCGACGACTCCGAGCTCAAAATCCTGCTGCGCTGCCTGTTCCATCCTAGCGAGGGATTTATACCCAATTTCCAGAACCAAGCACTACTGAAAGTGCAAAATACGCTCACAACTGATCTCCTGTGCATCGAGCCATAGTACAGGGGTGCGGGATTCGGCAATCATTATGCCAAGAAAGCCGCGCAGTTTGAGCTAGGGAAGTTCTCGGGCACGGTGCTGCTGTCGCCTGTGATGTTGAATACGGATATCCATGAAGGTAGAGATCAGTGGAAGATTTGAGAGACATTGTGGAGTTCTATCTGAGGTGTAGGTATGAGCACTTGATGCGCAAGTACAACGTCTGAAGTCTATCCAATCGAGCCGGCGGATTGCACCGGTCTTCAAATGGAAACCTAAGTTCAGACTTGGCGAGGAACCAGGAAGGGATACTTTGATGGCGGACGACAGCAAGGGCAAGTAATCTCCAAAGCCTCGACCATCCTTAGCCGATGCTGAGTTTCGCGGTCGACGACGGTACGAGCAGCCGTGTGAGATCCTGATGCGCGAGGCAATGCCTTCTCATTCATATTCAATCAGCGCCTCAGGTGCTCTCCCCTGAACGTCCTGCACCCAGATCTTCCTCCTGTTGCCTTCAGCGTCGCATTCCAGCCCACAAGCCGCCAGTACAGCCCACCTGACCTCCTCAATTCCGAGCTTCTCACGCCTGTTCTTCTCATTCAAGCCCTTCTCCGCGCTGCAACACAACAGATCCATATTGTTGCTCCTTCCGTCGCCTGCCTCGTTTTCCAGACGTTCTTTAATCGTACCGCAAAGATCCTTGAGCTTCATCAAACGATTGTTGAGAGACCGACCTGTCGGAACTCTTGCCGAAGGATACAATATCTTATCCACCTTGCTGAGAACGATCTGATGATTAAGCCCTTGTCGCCGAAGATGCGTCAAGAGCTGTATATCCGTACGTTTCAGACCATGCTCCGAGTCCACAAGCACGAAAGTCCGTCTCAACTGCTTACGGTTCTCGAGCACCTTCAAAATCTCTCTTCCCCAATCTTCCTGACTTCCAGAACCATAGCCAGGCATATCCAATACCACACACCCACCCCTTGGAAATCTTTTCCAAGCCGCTTCTCTCTCACCCTGCTTCGGTGCTGCTCCGACAAGAAGCCCGCCGGTGACGCCAAACCCATTCATCGTCCTGGTACGCCCCGGGGTACGAGAGACATGTGCGTCTTTGACATTCGTGCGTCCGAACAGGGCATTGAGGAGAGAACTCTTCCCTACATTTGAGCGGCCTAAAAATGCGACTTCGGGGTGCGGTGATGGAGGGAGTGATCGAAAATGAGCAGCGGTGAAGAGCAATTGTGGTGGTGCAGAGCTGAAGAAATTGTGGGCGTACTTGAGCTGTGTAGTATTGGGAGGGATGGAGACGTCGTACTCGTTCAGCGTGGAGGATGTTAGGGTGAGGAGGCCTGGTGAGGTTTGATGTGGCGGCGCATCATGGCTGTACTGGCCAGCTGCTCCAGCAGAAGTCGCGAGAGAGCAGAGAGATGTCTGGAAGACGTGGCGGCGTAGCAAAGGCGGGAGGCGTAGTAGGTCCATTGCAGAACATATAATCGGCAATGCAGATTCACTTCCCTTCCGACATAGCGCGAATTGTCCGGGTTCTCCCGCGGCGGAATAAGTGCCGTTGCTTGGTAAAGAGTTTTGCGCTCCACTGATCACTTTGGCATGAGAGATTGAATATTGTAAGTACACGGGGCACGCTTCAATGTTCGATACAACTCATCAAGAATCGCCTTCAGTGGCATTTGCCTCGGCCGTACGGCCTTTCGCTAGCAACCTCAGGTTGACCCAATGAGAGACATCTCGCCTTCGGGCGGTCTAGGGCACCCTAAGGGTGACTCAATCAGACATTATTATCGCTCCTCATCACGAGGCAATTGCGGACATCTCAAGTGATACATGTAGGCGAATCATATTGGCTGCGTGTAGTGCCCCTCCCAGTCGACCACGAGACACTGAGCTGGCCAGCGCCACAAGTCCGACCCTCGATCAAAGACGTTGTACAATCAAGCAGTCACCGCAGTGAGTTCAACTACTGCACATCTCAGAATAAATGCAGGAGGTGACGACCTTTTGGCAATACATGTACTGCTGCATACTGCGCTGTCGGAAAGGCCGTGTTACATGGACGCCATGCTCAGTCACATGTAACTGCTGAGCGAAATGTATCATGCAGGTGCGCCGCCATTGCCATGCCCCCAGGATAGGAACGCTCACTTCCCTACTCAGTAACCGTGCGAACACGGGCGGGGAAAGATGCAACTGTGCCCAGCGCGATGCTCCGGAGCAGTCCCATGCGCTGCGGCTTCTCTTCAGCCTATCTGAACCTGAAGTCCAAGTCCCCATTCCCCAGGGCAGCCTGCTTTCCTCCACCGCGATCATCCTCAGTTAGAATCTCAGCTCCTCTTTCCCATCTTCCCGGCTTGCCTCTTCGGGCGACTGAGTGTGGGCTGTACAATGGTGCTGGATACTCGAAGCTTTACGCTTGAGGGCCGGCTGCATATTCTGATGAGGGACCCCTGGCAAATTGTGCTCGTCGTCGAACACGTCTTAATAATGATGGCTCCTGAGAGAAGACTCCCGCATCCTATTCACTGCAGACGTATGTGGTGGCTTTGACAGTGGATGCAGACTTGTTGGCTCCTCGGACCCGTCAACCTCCATCCTGATGTTGATGGAAACGGCTTGCACCTCGTTGACAGTGGCTGCATATGTGCCTGCCGCATAAGGAGCAATCATGAGTCTCTCGTGCTCACCGCCCTGCATAGTCTTCTCAACTGCTGTCAGCCTCCCATCTCGAGGTGAAGCGCCTGAGTGGGGTCGGTGTAGGTCCTTCGAGGCCCCGACCCCTTCAACAAAGTTGGACTCCAGCAAAGTTGGAGCAGAAGACAAGATCGCAGAGATTTCCTGGCGGAGACATCTCCAGTCATAGCGTGCAGCGGCCCGTCCTGCGGGCCCGAATGCTCTGCGCCTGCCAAGTCAAGGACGCTGCCTCTCGCCCTCTGGGTCTCAGCATCTGCACATTGAAGTTCCAGCTGTTATACCGTACGGTGAGTTCGGTCTTGTATCGCGAAAGTAGGAGACCCCGTGCAAGAGTAACGAGCAGCGGAACAACATGCGCCGTCCGACGCTGATCAGTTGTCCATCATCTCGTTCTGCCCTCACAGCACACATGAGCGAACCTGCCTTAATCACCAGATGCACTCGACCATCTCGCAATCGCACATCTCCACACTCTCCGAGCTCCTGGCGATCCTTCAGCCGTTGCGTCGAGCCCGGATCGCAAAGCGCCCTACCAAACCAGCAAGCAATTATTCGACTCGAAACCTCATCACCTCCAAGACTTTCCAGCGCCTCCCCAGAGTGGTGTCGCTCCTACACTGCCTTCCTAAGCATTTAGAATGCTTGCAGCTTCGTCGCTGCACTTAAGATCAGCTTCCCCCATGCTCACTGACATATTTGGGAAATCGACAACGCCACCAGATAGGCCAGACGAGGAGCGCAACTGGCGCGAAATTAGACAGATAAAGCGGTAGAACGCTCGTCCTGGAATTAGGTCGCATCCACCCGGATCTATTTTGTATGTACCATGTCAAGGCGGTGTTGTTGAATGACGGGCTGTCCAAAAGAGGAAAGCAGATCCATCCTCGATGGTCCATGAAACTGCAAACCTGAGTAGCGCCCTCGAGGCGCGCTCGCAGGGTCTTCGGCGGGAAGTCACATCAAGGCGAGAAACGCTCGCCCAGGGTCATGCGGACTTTCCAGAGGGTCTGGAGCAGAATGCGACGGTCACCATATACATGCCAAAAGCGAGAGTCCAGAAGCGCGATGCGCGAGATGGATCAAGGAGTAAGTGGAATACATGTACAGTAGTATGTATGTACGTACATCCAGTACCCAAAGGCGCGACTTTCACGTGTGAAGTGTGCAAGGCTGATGGTGCCCTGAGAACGGACCTCTTTCTCGGATGGCCCGCGCGGCCACTCCCGCTGGCGCCAACGCACCTGCTTCTGAAATTTTGGGCTCGTCTCCTGCCCGCCTTTCTTTGGGCTTGCTCTTTCTTTGCTTGACACCGCCTTCTAACATCATCTTCCCCTGCAGCTCGTCAACCACGCCTGTTGCAGCCATTCGGTGCCATCATAAAAGACCAAAAACACCCGGAAGAAACTCAGAAAAGCCCATTCCTTCGCCCTCCACGCGAAGGCCGACCCCCTCAAATCCAACCCACCGACCAAGCACACGACCACCACCGTGAGGATCTCATTTCGCGCGCATATATGGTGTAGCAAGCGACGGAGCTGACCAGCAATAGAGCCCCTCCCATCACACTCGCGCAGTCACTCGACATCACCAGAAAGAGTACGTTCTTTCCACCTAACCTCTTTGTCTCCGCGACCTGCGCTTCTTTATTACCCTACCCTGAGCCCACCCGCTCGGTGCGGTCCACAAAATACCAACGGGTGATTTGCTAATAATCGCACAGAACATCGCCATCATGTCTGACGTGCAGAACGCTAGCTCTCCCGCCCCTGCCGGTCAGGCCACCTCCCCCCCCGTCGACGCCGCCAACGGCACTGCCCCGATCAACACCAATGTGCAGTCCGCCGAGATTGGCGACATGCAGGCCCCGCAGTCCGCTGCTCCCTCCACCGCCAACTCGCACAACGCCTCTCTCTACGTTGGCGAGCTCGACCCCTCCGT
Organism: Teratosphaeria pseudoeucalypti; assembly: GCA_013403795.1. Taxonomy (NCBI): domain Eukaryota; kingdom Fungi; phylum Ascomycota; class Dothideomycetes; order Mycosphaerellales; family Teratosphaeriaceae; genus Teratosphaeria; species Teratosphaeria pseudoeucalypti. Next base: position 177,182 of record JABBMZ010000033.1, read on the forward strand.
CACCGAGGCCATGCTCTTCGAGCTGTTCTCTTCCATCGGCCAGGTCGCCTCCATCCGTGTCTGCCGTGACGCCGTCACCCGCCGTTCTCTGGGCTACGCCTACGTCAACTACAACAACAGCGCCGACGGCGAGCGCGCGTTGGAAGAGCTGAACTACACCCTCATCAAGGGCAAGCCGTGCCGTATCATGTGGTCTCAGCGCGACCCAGCCCTTCGCAAGACCGGCCACGGCAACGTCTTCATCAAGAATCTGGACTCGGCCATCGACAACAAGGCCCTCCATGACACCTTCGCCGCTTTTGGTAACATTCTCAGCTGCAAGGTCGCACAGGACGAGTTTGGTAACTCCAAGGGCTATGGTTTCGTGCACTACGAGACTGCCGAGGCTGCCAACTCAGCCATCAAGAGCGTCAACGGCATGCTGTTGAACGAGAAGAAGGTCTTCGTCGGCCACCACATTCCCAAGAAGGACCGCATGAGCAAGTTCGAGGAGATGAAGGCCAACTTCACCAATGTGTACGTCAAGAATATCGAGGCTGAGGTCACAGACGAGCAGTTCCGTGAGCTCTTCGAGAAGTCTGGCGAGATTACCTCTGCCTCGCTTACCCGTGACCACGAGGGCAAGAGCCGTGGTTTTGGCTTCGTGAATTTCGCCAAGCACGAGGACGCCTCGAAGGCTGTCGACGAGCTCAACGACTTGGACTTCCACGGCCAGAAGCTCTACGTGGGCCGCGCGCAGAAGAAGCATGAGCGTGAGGAGGAGCTGCGGAAGCAGTACGAGGCCCAGCGTCAAGAGAAGAGCGCCAAGTACCAGGGCGTCAACCTGTACGTTAAGAACTTGGCCGACGACATTGACGATGAGGAGCTGCGCAAGATCTTTGAGCCATATGGAGCTATCACCTCCGCAAAGGTCATGCGCGACACCATGCCAGCCGACAGCGTTGAGGCCAGGGAGGACAAGAGCGATGACGAGAAGAAGGAGGGCGAAGAGAAGACTGAAGACAAGGAGGAGAAGAAGGAGGATGGTGTCGACGAGCTTGAGAAGAAGATGAACACAGTCACGATTGGCGGCGAGAAGAAGGTTTTGGGTAAGAGCAAGGGCTTCGGCTTCGTTTGCTTCTCCAATCCTGATGAGGCCACCAAGGCTGTCACTGAGCTCAACCAGAAGATGGTGCACAGCAAACCCCTGTACGTCGCTCTCGCTCAGCGCAAGGAGGTTCGCAAGAGCCAGCTCGAAGCCAGCATCCAGGCTCGCAACCAGGTCCGCATGCAGCAGCAGGCCACCGCTGGCCCCATCCCACAGTTCCCCGGCCAGCCGCAGATGTTCTTGGGCCCCAACGGCCAGCCGATGATGATCTCAGGCGGTCGTGGCCAGCCTGCTACTTTCCCGATGGGTGGTCCCCAGCAGCGTGGTGGCTTCCCGGGCATGCCTCAACAGGGCGGTCGTGGCGGCCCTCAGGGTATGCCTCAGATGCCTCAGATGCCCTATGCCATGCCGCCGCAGATGTACAACCCGGCTTTCGGCAACCCAGCCGCCTACCAACAGTTGGTTGCTGCTGCTCAAGCTCAGGCTGCCGCTCAGATGGGTGGCCGTGGCGCTGGCCGTGGCGCTCCTGTCGCGGGCTTCCCAGGTTTCCCAGGCCAGCCAGGCATGCCGCCGCAGATGGCCGGTCAGCCAGGCTTTGGTGGTCCTCGCGGCTTTCCAGGCCAGCAAGGCGGTCGTGGCGGCCCCCTGGGTGGTCGTCCAGACGAGCAGCGTGGCCGTGCTCCAAATCGTGGTCCTCAGGCTAGCGGCATTGACATGGCTGCTCTTCAGTCTGCTCCCCCGCAGCAGCAGAAGCAGATGCTGGGTGAGGCGCTGTACCCCAAGATCCACCAACAGCAGCCGGAGCTGGCTGGCAAGATCACTGGTATGCTCCTCGAGATGGATAACCAGGAGCTGCTCGGACTGTAAGTGGACCACTAGATCTCACCGTCCCTCAAATACTGACTTTGCAATAGCACCACTGACGATGACGCGCTCCGTGCCAAGGTCGATGAGGCCATGAACGTCTACGATGAGTACGTCAAGAGTCAGGGTGGCGCCGCCGGCGAAAGCGGCGCCCAGGCCAACGGCGAAAACCTCAACCCGGCGGTCGATGAGGTTAAGGACGCTGAGGCTTAGAAAGCTCGCTCCCGAAACCTGATTGTCAAGGGCAATCGCCCCCTCATTTCTTCCTGAGTCAACCCGGCTGACCGCGGACCTCTTCACTGAGTGCGCCTTTTCTGCGGCAGTCTCTGGCTTGGTCTTGGGAATACCCCTCTCCTTTATGATTCTGAGACACGATGATCGATGGCTACTGATACCCCGGCTTGGTTGCGCGTGAGAACGAAATTGTACTACTAGATGCGAGCACACTTTATCATCGATGGGCTGACGTGCGCGCTTGCTTGTGAGATATGTGCAGGCAATAGACGATGATTGTGCACATGTCTTCCAGGTGGATGGTGGTGCAAATGTGACTATGGTGTGTATGATAGGTGGATAGCGTGAGATGTGCTATATGGGTATGAGAATGTCAGCATGTTCAAACTTGAAAGGTCTGAGATACATTGCAGCATGCCTACCTTTCAATCTGCTCATCAGCGACGAAGCACAATCCCTGTCACACTGTCCTCCACAATGACGAAGCTTTGCATACCGTATGGCAATGCAGCCCTGCGCAGGGTGTGTCGTGATCAATAAGCACAAAGGCGCAACTCACATATGATGATGAGAGAGTCGACATGGAATTCTTTCTACCTCGATCGAAGCGCACCTGAGATCACGTTAACCTGAGATCACGTTATACTTCCGACTGGAACCAGTGAAAGACATACGCAACGAAGCAGAGAAAGTGCGCCAAGATATCAACCGCGAGCTCGACCAAGCAAACACTAGCAGCAGCATGACAGGCAACAACAATTCCGGCGTGACAGGCGCCGTCACCACCGTCACTGGCACAGTAAGTATCTCACACTCGGTCTCTTCCAGACGTCTCATTTCCGCCAGGTCGGCGCAGCCCTTGGCGGCGTCTCCCGTACCATCGGCGGGGTCGTTGGCGCTACGGGTCGTGGGGTTGGTGACACGGTGAATAATACTACCGGCACGAGGGTGGTGGGTGATGGGGTTAAGAGTTCGACGGAGGGGGTGGAGGGAGCAGCGGGGTGTGTGGCGAAAGGGGTTGAGGAGGGGAGCCAGGGGAGGAGGGTGTGGTGAGGGGGGTTGGGGATCAAAGAGATGTGTTTGAGGGTTAAGGGTTGAGGCGTGGTTGGAGGGATCTAGATTGATTCGATTACTGAAGTGCCGTGGGGTTCCAGTCGCTGAATCTGTACAAGACGTCCACACTATTCTCCCAATCATGCCTCGTCATTCAGCTAAACATCCAAGTAAACCTCTGGCTTACGCCGCTTACACATTACCTTCAGACCCGGCCGCAAGATGCTAATGCCCTCACGATGAACCGCCGGCAGAGGCCCCGCGGGACTATGTCGCTAGTCATACTTCATGATCAAATGTGCAAGAGCGAATTTGGGCTGCGCGGCCGCGAGGACTAAAATAGGAGTTAGCGACGACTCTAACGAAATTGTCGCAAGACTCACATCTCCCTGGACAAGCATTCTCGCCATTCCCGAACGGCGTGTGCTCCTTACTAGTGGCGACAAACTGCCACTTCGACTCCTGATTCGCTCTATCACTCAGCTTCATGAACCTAGCGCCGTCGAATAGCTCAGGCTTCTCGTAGACCCTGGGATTGTCATAGACAGTCTCGAACACGACTGTGCTGCCGGTGGGTAGAACTACGCCCTTGTCGATTTAAAGGTCAGCCAAGACGCGCCGAGGCATAGCCACGACACCGTGAGGTTGGAATCTCTGCGTCTCTTAAGAAAGGAGTCCACGAGGCGGAGTTCGTAAAGGTTGTTCTTGGTCTAGCCTTCTTTGCCAACTACTTCGATAATTTATTGGCGCATCGGATGGACGCTCTCGAGGTGTTCGCAGATGTCCAAGTTGGTGTGCGTCAGCCATGCGGTGGTGTTATGGATCCCCGCGACAGCTAGCAGGAGTTGCGCAGCGGCGAGGTCGAATTTCTCTATCATCCTTCAGCGGCACGCACATTCGATTCTAGGCACCCTGGAACCCTGATTCTGGTGCTTTCCGCAAGTCCATGGCCGAGGGACGCGTTGCACACGTTTGCCACTGCCATTATCGGAATCGCTAAAATTGGCGTGTCACGGATTCGAGCATGGCTTATTGCTTCGCATCAGAGGGTTGGCAAGCCGCAAGACAGGCGTTCCGCAGTTTTAAGACAGACTTGGAGGAGCGAGCCAGCTCGAGCCGTCATGTTTGGCGGCCTGTGATTTGAAGATACATGGCTCGGCTCTCGGACTAGGTGCTGCCTCCTGGTGGGTGGGCTACAAGCAGCCATCGTCCATATCTAGACCAACAAAGAAGCAAAAATGATATGGCACAGTCTTTTAGTGGCCTTAGATGTGTAGGAGTGGCATTATCAATCGAGGGTCCTTTTGGTGTCGTCTGCCTCTACTCGCGTTCCACAAGCGGGTCTTTCCTGTACTCGTGGCTCGTGGACGGTAGCCACGTCCTGTACAGACTTGTACCTGGCATCGCGTACCTTTATCCCGGAAACTGGCGGCAGATCGCGCTGTCAAAGCGAGGTGGTCAGATGAAGATCCTCGAACTTTTCTGTGTCGTCGGCAATTTTAATGGCTCATTACTATTGAGAAGGTGCCTTAGATGCGGTCCTGATAGCAGGCTGGGGCCAAAACATCGATGGTCGACGGTTCACCGGTGAGAACCCTTAAGAAGAGCTCGGAATCTTCATGTTAATATAACATATTTAATGCTACGCCGCCAAGACCTTCTGCTCTCTTCGAAATCGAATGAATTGGCATGCTTATCGAGAGATGTCGTTATAGAAAAGACCAAGGAAGGTTGGCCATCCTCCCGGTCCCCAGAAAGCTTTATCGGCGGGACGCATCCACGCGCCCGAACCGAGAGTCAGATCTTACACGTCATGGTAACGCGTGCATCATCGAGATGCGCGGGGTTGCGTCATGATGCGCAGAGTTCAATGTTGCTCAATGGTCGTATTATAGGTAAGTTCGTATTTCAGAATGTCGTCTCCGAAGACATAGCTGTATTCAGTTACGTCCCATCCATGCAAGCACTTCGGCAACCACATCTCAGAACATTGTTCAACCCGACAATCTTCAAAACAACCAGCAGAGCATTCACCTCCACGTCCCGCACCATGTCTCCACACGCGACGCCCCAAGACGTTGGCACCCTCAAGATCGAATCTACCAACATCAAGACCCGCCCGGGCGTCTCCCTCGACGAAACCCAACAGACCCTCGTCGGCTCCGTCCTCGACCTTTTCGCCGGTCGGCCCTCCCTTGCCAAGCTCGCTCTTTGGAAAGACGACGCGACCTTCACGGACCCCATCACTATTGCGCAAGGCCGCAGCAAGTACGCCGCGCAGTGGTACGGCTTGCAGGCAGCCTTCTCCGAGATTGAGAGGCTGAACCATGAGGTTAGGGATGGTGGAAACCCGATCTTGATGGATCTGGAGACGAGGTATAAAGTCAAAGGGATAGGTAAGGAGCAGGTGATTAAGAGTGTTGTGGAAATCCATCATGATGGTGAGAAGATCACGAAGGTGTCGGATAAGTGGGATGGAGAGATTAGCGACTCGGCGATCAAGAATGTGAGTGCCTTGTTGAATCCGTTGAGGTGGGAGCGGAAGGTCGAGCAGTGGTTGTTCTGGATGTGGAGCTTTGTTTGGGAGACACCGGTCTGGAGGGTTGGTCCTGCTGTTCTTGCAACTCCTTTGCCCGCCTGCCGGCCTCCTGTCAAGTTTCATTTACATCTTGTGTGCTGACCATGTAATTTTTGTAGGCATTTCGTCATCTAAACGCCGTTTCCGTCCCCATGATGGTGAGCGTGCCAAAGAACGCCAAGGAGGATGCAGAGAGAGGGAACCAATAATCCGTTGCTTTGAGGGGTCCGGAGGAGACGAATCTCTTGTGCCCTTGTTGCATGCCCTGTGGTATAGATTTAAAACCCATTATAAATCCAGCAACTGTGGTTGAGACGTCCTCTCAGTACAGCTTTCATCCGGCCCTCATATGGCCAGTAGTAGCCACATTCAGTATCTCCTCCTCGAAACCAGGCACGTGAATAACCTCCACGCCTGCATCGACCAGCTTTCTCTTGCCCTCGTTGACGCCCACAAATGTCACCGGCTCAGCCACCCCCACAAACACCTTCCTAATCACCGGCCGCCCATCCGCCCTCCTCATCCTCAGTATGCGATCCACACAAGATGTATTGCCCACGCTCCTCTGATTACAGGGCTCCATCGTGGTATACAGCACTGTATCCTCCGGCAGCCGTCTCCCGAGCTCCTCCTCACTGCAGTTGTACATGGTCGCTTGCTTGATGAAGCAGCATTGCTCTGCATGCGTGTTACCCTCGCATTCGAGCGTGTAGCCTGTTGCGAGGAGGGAGGCGGGGTGGGAAGGGGAGACGAGGCAGGCGCCGACACAGAAATTGGTGGATTTGGGAGGGGATTTGCGGGCTTCGGAGAGGGCGAGCTGCATGTATCGTCTGTGGCTTTCTGAGCCATTGAGATTTGTGTTGACCATTGTCGATATTTTTATCTTGTGAGGCGTAATGCTAGACTCGACCTTGGTGGTTTCTCATTTCCGGTAGAGCTCCTGAATCCAACCAGGCGGCTCCTTACTCCTGAGGTCCACGCGGAGCCCCACGTGGAGGCTGGAAACTCTGATAAAAAGCTTTGGCTACCTCCTCATGTTGTCATCGCTGTCAACCTACTTCTGTTGACGACCTTGATTCGTCGCAAACCATGTGCTGCGCGGCTCGTAAGCCACACCATCTTCGTTAGAAGAGCCGCCCGCCATCACTGGCGACCATGTTCGTGGCCCTGAAAGCTCCGGTTTGTTGACCTCTAGTCCCTTCGTTCTGGTATCACGGTCTTTGAAGTCTCGTCTCGCCATGATCCACGAGTAGCGCCACGAGAGCACTAATCAATAGGAAGTATGCAATTGTGCGCAGTCACAAGCAAGCAGTGTCAATAGACAGCTACGCCAGTGACGGCTGCGATTGACCTTACCACTTCACTTGTCAAACACTTCTTTCTTTTTAAGCAAACTAAGCGCCCAAACGACGACAGCCAAAAACACAGCAGGAGCATTACATTGCTACGAAACTAAGAATCAGACGACAGCACCATGAAGCACAGCATATTCGCGTTAGCCGCAGCTGGTCTGCGTATGGCAAAGGGCATCTCGCTAGATGTCAACTCGACCGGTCTGTGATCTAACCTGGCCTGATTATGGATACATGCTCACCGTCCTTTCGCAGACTCAATCAAAAATGCCTCTGCTACGATCGCATACGGTCTCATGTCATGGTATCAGAACAATCACTCATCGACAGCCGCAACTGCAATAGGCACTCTACCCGCGCCATACTATTGGTTTGTCAAATCTTGCTAGCTATATATATGAGCAGAACTCATGGCTAATTGCGTACAGGTGGGAAGCAGGTGCAGTGTGGGGAGGTATGCCTCGAACAGAATTATGAGCATTCACAATCAACACCTGCTAACACGTATGCTAGGCATGATCGACTACTGGGCATACACGAACGATACGAGCTACGTTAAGACAGTGCAGCAGGCGTTGCTGGCCCAGGTGGGTCCGGACAACAACTATATGATGCCAGCATACTATTCGTCTCTTGGAAATGACGACCAGGATTTTTGGGCCATGGCAGTATTGGCTGCAATCGAGTACGACTTTCCAGTGCCAGCAGGCAACGATTCTACGACCTGGTACGATCTTGCCGTGGCTGTGTTCAACACACAGGTCCCACGCTGGGACACCTCGACCTGTAACGGCGGGCTTCGATGGCAGATCTTCCAGAGCAACGCAGGCTATGATTACAAGAACAGCATCTCCAACGGCGGGTTCTTCCAGATAGCTGCTCGCTTGGCACACTATACTGGCAACCAGACGTATGTAGATTGGGCTGAAAGGTCGTATGACTGGATGACGGCGATCGGTCTGATCGATGCGAATTACAACGTCTTTGACGGCACAAACGACCTAATCAATTGCAGCCAGATCGACCATACAGTCTGGACGTATACATCAGGCGCCCTGCTCTACGGCACAGCAATGATGTACAACTACACGAACGGTTCTGAATTGTGGGAAAATAGAACCACAGGCTTACTGAGCCAGGCCGCTGACACTTTCTTCTCTCCATACAAAAATGCGACCAACATCATGTACGAAACCGCCTGCGAAACGCTCAACACCTGCGACAACGACCAATACTCCTTCAAAGCCTACCTCTCTCGCTGGATGGCAAAATCCGCCATCATAGCACCGTACATCACCTCGTTGGTCACCGAACTGCTCACAACCTCCGCCGAAGCCGCCGCACGCTCCTGCTCCGGAGGCGTCAACGGCACCACGTGCGGCGAGCATTGGTATTACGGCACCTACGATGGCGTCTTTGGGATCGGGCAGGAGCTCAGTGCGCTGGAGACTGTGCAGTCTTTACTATTGCTGAGGGGCGATGTGAATGCAACGCGGAGGTATCCGCAGACACAGGCGAATGTGCATGTTGATGCTGCCAGCGCCTCGTCGACTTTGAGTTTGGGTGCGACGAGCACATCGGCGGCGAAGACGAGCGCTACGAGTAAGAGCACGGCGCGTTCTTCAGGTGCTGAGGCCATGAGAGGAGTTGATGGGTAGGCTGTAGGTGTGTGGGCTGCGGCGATAGGTGCGGTGGTTGGAGGCGCATTTTGGGGTTGATAAGTAGCGGTGAGAGGAAGCAGAGTGTCAAATCAGCGATATCGACAGGCAAACACTGCACTACTTACTACCGATTCGAAACTCAGAGATCTGCTCAGAAGGCTTAATGTCGTGCCCTCGAAGAAAAGAATTCTGGTCCACTGCTGAAAACCATGATCGACAGAGGCCGAAGCTCCTGCGTTGTAACTTGTGAGCACAGAGATGTAAATTGACAGAGTACTCCGATGGCGCTATTGGGTCTCATGGCCGAAAAGAAGGGGTGCATTGAGCATGGGATGAGTTGAAGGACTTTGCAAATCAAAGGCAATGTACTATCGACTCAGGTCCTGATCAGCTCGAGCGGCTTCTACAAGAGACCGTGTCGTAAGTCCCTCGCGCCAGTATATCGAAGAATTGAATCCTCGAAGTACAGTCAATAGAGCGGCTTTCATTCATGGTCGCTAATAAGAAGGCGTTTCGGGGGTGAAGCAGGCCTACATGTATCTGCACGGACCACTCTACGTAAACGCCAAGACCTTTGAGGGCGTCCTCAGAAGAGCTGCCTGTAAGCGTTCATCGTTTGCTACCATCACGCTCTTCATCCCTCGACGGGCCTCAACCACCTCTTGAAGACTCCAGAGGTGTTGTCCATCATGGCGCCGTCCAAAGACTCGCTGTTCCGGTCGTCGGAGATGACGCTGACCCAGCTCTACGTCGCCAACGAGATCGGCCGCGAGGTGGTATCGGCGTTGGGAGAGCTGGGTACCATGCAGTTCAGAGATGTATGTACATCAAAAGTGCAGTAGGGGAAGAGGTGGCATGCTGATACACAAACACAGCTCAACCCTGAGGTCTCCGCCTTCCAGAGGACCTTCACGCAGGAGATTCGCCGCCTCGACAATGTGGAGCGTCAACTCAATTACTTCCGCCAAGAGATGGAGAAGAACAGCATCGGCATGCGGCCCATCTACGAGTTCGCCAACACGATGGCCGCGCCCTCAGCATCAGAGATCGACGAGTTGGCAGACCGCAGTCAGAGCCTCGAGCAGCGCATCCGCAGCCTGAACGACAGCTACGAGACTTTGAAGAAGCGCGAAACGGAGCTCACTGAGTGGCGTTGGGTGTTGCGCGAGGCTGGGGGCTTCTTTGACAGGGCGCGTGGCCAGACGGAGGAGATTCGGCAGAGCATTGACGATTCGGATGATGCACCACTGTTGCGAGACGTCGAGAACGCGAATGCCAGCGCCGAGGCGGGACACCAGCAGAGCTTCAGCGTCATGAACATCGGTTTTGTGGCGGGTGTCATTCCACGTGAGCGTCTAGCTGCCTTTGAGCGCATCTTGTGGCGAACGCTGCGTGGCAATCTCTACATGAACCAGTCTGAGATCCCGGACGCCATCATTGACCCTGAGAAGAATGAGGAGGTGCACAAGAACGTTTTTGTCATCTTCGCGCATGGCAAGGAGATCATCGCCAAGATCAGGAAGATCTCCGAGAGCTTGGGAGCAGACATCTACAATGTCGACGAGAATTCGGAGCTGCGCCGCGACCAGATCCACGAGGTCAACTCGCGTCTGCAGGATCTTTCGAACGTTTTGGGCAACACCAAACGCACTTTGGATGCCGAGTTGACGCAGATTGGTCGTAGCTTGGCTGCCTGGATGATCGTCATTAAGAAAGAGAAGAGCGTTTACCAGACCCTGAACCGCTTCTCCTACGATCCTGCTCGCAAAACTTTGGTTGCCGAAGCTTGGGCCCCGACAAACAGTCTTGGTCTTATCAAGTCTACTCTCCAGGACGTCAATGACCGCGCAGGTCTGTCTGTGCCGACAATTGTCAACCAGATCAAGACTTCCAAGACCCCACCAACGTACAACAAGACGAACAAGTTCACCCTCGGCTTCCAGACCATCATCGACGCCTACGGCACAGCCAAGTACACTGAGGTCAATCCAGGTTTACCAACCATCGTCACCTTTCCCTTTCTTTTCGCCGTCATGTTCGGTGATTTTGGTCACGGAGCTATCATGGCTCTTGCAGCTGTTGCGATGATCTACTACGAAAAGCCACTATCTCGTGGCAAACAGGATGAGCTCTTTGGCATGGCTTTCTATGGACGCTACATCATGCTCATGATGGGTATCTTCTCGATGTATACTGGTCTCATCTATTGTGACGCGTTCTCGAAAGAGCTGTCGCTCTTTCCATCTATGTGGACTTGGAACTTTCCGGAAGGCTATGAACCAGGTCAAACCGTCAAGGCTGAGAGGGTCGAGGGATACACATACCCGTTCGGTATGGACTGGCGGTGGCACGACACTGAGAATGATCTACTGTTCAGTAACAGCTACAAGATGAAGCTTTCCATCATTCTTGGTTGGGCACACGTAAGTACCATCACTTACCACAGCTCCTCACGAACTAACATCTTATCAGATGACCTACTCCCTAATCTGGTCGTACGTCAACGCGCGCCACTTCAAATCTCCCATCGACATCTTCGGCAACTTCATTCCCGGCATGATCTTCTTCCAAGGTATCTTCGGCTACCTCGTCTTCACCATCGTCTTCAAATGGTCTGTCGACTGGCAGGCCACGGGCGAACAGCCCCCAAGTCTCCTGAACATGCTCATCTACATGTTTCTCAAACCTGGCACCGTCGAAGAGCAGCTTTACCCCGGCCAAGGCGTCATTCAAGTCATCCTCGTCCTAGCCGCCATCGTACAAGTGCCCATTATGCTCTTCCTCAAGCCTTTCTATTTGCGCTGGGAACACAATCGTGCCCGCTCCCAAGGCTACAGAGGTCTTGGCGAAACCACCGCCATCTCTGCACTCGACGATGACGAAGAGCAGCTCCCTACACACAACGGTACCGCCATCGGCCGTCCCTCGGCGGATTCCGAACTCGACGGTGGCGCGATGATAACACAAGACATCGACTCCGGCGAGCACGAGGAGTTCGAGTTCAGCGAAGTGATGATCCACCAAGTCATCCACACCATCGAATTTTGCCTCAATTGCGTCTCCCACACAGCCTCCTATCTCCGTCTTTGGGCACTCTCGCTCGCTCATCAACAATTAAGTATTGTGCTCTGGAGCATGACTTTGAAAAATTGTTTCTCCTTCGACGGTGCGTTGGGCATCTTTGCGGTTTTTGTCGGCTTTGCGCTGTGGTTTGCGCTCACGGTGGCGGTGTTGGTGGTTATGGAGGGCACGAGCGCGATGTTGCATAGTTTGAGACTGCACTGGGTGGAAGCTATGAGTAAGCATTTTATTGGCGAGGGAGTGGCTTTTGAGCCGTTTAGTTTCAAGGCGCAACTGGAGGAGGAGATGAATGAGTTGATGTAGTCGGGGATGGGGCTGGTAGTGACGGCTGAGGTTGGTTGGAGGACTGAGAGATATGTAGATATAGGTTCTGTGCTTTGTATGAGGTAAGAGCAATAGTTCGCGTCGAGGCTGCCAGTGACATGTCTCAGCTTCGACTGGATCTCTGACGCAAATTCTTGGCCTCACCTGCACATCACTTCTACCAGCAATCTGATGCTGACGCGGTTTACTCCATGCATCGATTAGGCCCCATAAATATCCTAGTATGGCCACCACGCGCACCCGCATGTCATGCTGTGAATCTTCCCTCATGCACTCATGAAAACATAAGCACATCCCCCGCTAACCCAAGCACAGTTTCCCGTCCACCCGCCCAAGCCCCTACCCAAGACCCCTCATATTCCAATTCGACCAGGAAACAGCGTCCTACATATGCACACTCATCCTCCACCGATCAATCGCATCTCGTTGCTTGGCCTCCACCGCCGCAGTGCCCATCCACATCGCACTGCCATTCCCCATCACCCCCGGCATCCCCATCGTCCCAGCAAAACCCTGCTGCTGCTGCGGCATCATTTGCATCTGCCCTGCGTAACCATACGGCACCCCCATCTGACCCATGGGCGGGTACATGTACCCCTGCATCAGCGGCGGCTGCTGCGGCTGAAATCCCCCGGCAGGCTGATACGTCGCGGGTTGATACGCCTGCGGCTGGGGAGGGAAATACGAGCTCTGCTGCCTCTGAACTCCGTACGGCATTGCAGGTGTCGAGCTGGAGGTAGGGAGCTGCGCGCCCCCAAGCCCATCATTATACATGCCACCTGCAAACCCACCACTCGGCGCCATACCCGCCGGTCGCTCGGCCAGTAAGCCCGAATAACTCGGCTGCCGTGCGACGGGCTGCGACTGTACCTGGCTCATCATCGGCCCACCGTAGGACGAAGACCGGACATTAGTCTGGTAGAGCTGGGCTTTTTCTTTAGCTTTCTGTGCGGCACAGGAGTGCAGCAACGTGCCGGCGGGAGGAACGTGGCGGTCCTTAGCGGGCAAGGCGTCGCGGGAGCCGATTGGGTTGGTGGCGAGGAGGTTTCCGAAGGAGCTTATGGAGCGCAGGGCGGGCGGGCGAGCTGTGGTGGTTGCGCCGCAGGCTTCGCGCTCGCGTTGAAGGCGGGCGCGGCGTTGGCCGAGGGTTTCTTCTTCTTCGTCAATTGGGTCGGCGGTTGCGGCTGTCTCTGGGGCGGGTTGAGGAGAAGTCGAAAAGCCATCGACGGCTTGCTTATTTTCGGCGTCTCCGTCACCTCGGAATCGCCCGAGTAATTCGTCGGTGAATGTGCTGACTGGTCTTGACTTGTCCTTGCTTTGGCTCTCGACATTTTCCAGACCCTCTGACGCTCCGTCAAGCTCGTTCTTCGTCCTTAGCCTCCTCATCCTCTGCGCCAAGGTCTCATCCGCATGCTCATCTTCCTCTTCAAGCTCCGCCTCATCAGCGTCCGGCTGTCCGGCGAGATGCATCTGACTCGCGTTCGGCAACACACTCTGTTGTCTTCCATAGTCGGGCGGTAATCCCAGCAATCGATTCCTCCGGCTAGCAAGCGGCTCATTATCCTCCAGCTCTCGTTTCTCCATCAAGCCCAGCGGACGATCCCAGTCCTTGCCATCACCCATCCTCTTCGTGCCTGGCACCAACCCTCCTTTCGCAGGAAACAGCAGACCTAGTGGTACTTCATCGTCCGAGTCTTCCTCTGGCTGCTGCTGCGCTGGATCTTCCCATGCAAGTGGCACGCGATGCCCTCGCCGCTTCTTCTGCTTGATTTGCTCTACGGCATCCAGCTCGAGCAGTGTGGAATGCATACCATTCGGAAATGCTGTAGCTGCTGTCCGATTTCGGGACTTTAGATTCATCTTCCGTATCTGCAACTCTGCAAGCAATGTCGTCGGGGCTGCATAGATTGGTTCGCCTTCCTCGTCATCCCCTTCCTCCGTCTCCTTGAAATCCTCTTCAATTCGATCGTTCTCGCTAAGGACCCTGCTCTTGAGCTTACTTATGGCTGTACTCGGCCGACTGCGCTGCATCCCGTCGTCGTTCTCTGATAATGTGGCATCCTGAGCTTGGTCTATAAGAACGCCACTCGCATCTGCTTCGTCGATCTCTCTTCCTGGTGTCCTGACCGGTTCAGCTGCCTGCCTGTCGAGTTCATCACCAATGCTACCCAAGCTCATGACACTCTTCCGCTTTTGCAATTTCTTCCCACCCTGATTGAAATCCATCATGGCACTACTTGGCCGACTAGGGTTCTTAGTAGCTTCGTCGCCGAGTAGGTCAGCAGTGCTACTGCGACGGAGTAAGTCAACAATGCTTCTCCGCTTTTTAGTCTTCTTTGGTGACTCAGAATCCACCGCAACGGTAGTTCCAAGGGAAGCTGAACTCCGCCGTCCATTGAAAATCTCGGGGGCGTATACAGATCTGCGTACATCGCCTGCGAAAGGATGATCGGTGAAGGCGCTCACCGGTGCGGTGGCAGAAGCCGCCAAGATGCTGTCAAGGGTGGCTACAGCAGACTCTGACTTGATCTCAATATCCTGCTGAACAGTTTGATGGTCAAAAAAGACGCTCGCGCGCAATTGCGGGGGCAGGTTCTGAAAGTTTGCCATGCTCATACGCTCGTTCAAGAAAGGCGTTGGATGGTCAGATGGCTCATTATTGACAGAAGTCATGCTGTGATGACTTTGATGCGAGCCCTTGGCATCACTTAACGTCACTTGCGACAGCCACGGAGCTGATTGACGTGCTTCTGGGCCGAGCTGGCCAAGGAGCTGCGGCCTTCGCTGAGCTTGCACGCTGGCCGATGGCAATTGCGATAGTCTCTTGGGAAGGTTCAGCACCCGAGGCACCGGTGCTGGGTAGTATACCATGCCGTCGCCAGGGGGCGGCGGAGCATAACTCATTGGCCGAACACGAGCTGAGCGGAGCATGGGCACTGCATCGGTAGATAAGGCTCCGCCGGAAGTGCTACGAGCAGAGACCCTCCGAACTTCGTTACCACGCTCGTCGGTTTCCACATACTCGTCTGTCTCAGGCTCAAAATGCACACCGTCAAAGTCCTTGAAGGCCGCCTGAGCCTCCTGGTAGGTGTCCACCGATCGCGGCCTAAGCAAAGGTACGCCCCTGTCCAGTTGCCATGTCGGCGAGCGCCCACGTGCGTCCTCTTCGTACTCCGGGTCTTCCACGACCGCAGAAACACGTTTTGATGGGCCCACGTCTATCTTGCCCAGCTGTTCCTCAATCTCGCCCGCAATCTCATCATATCGCCTGACAAAGCTATTCTGTGATGCCTGAGATGCCTGTCGCGACAGACTGGGATGACTTGGTGCGAGCGGCGAGTCCAGGGGTCGTCCTTCCTGCATCGGCTCGACCATCTGGGCCAGCCTCGATGAGCCTGAGGCACTAGCCTTCCTCGCCGCGGCAGCAGAAGCATGAGACCAGCTCCTCCCACTCCTCACACTGCCCGTCGGGCTCGTCACCAGACTGGAACCATATCCACCATATCTTGGCGCATTGCCATTGACATCCACGACACTGCCTCCCATTCCTGCTGCACTGCTCTGGCGACTGCGCAGATGAGCCAACACCATTCCAGCGCCACCCCTGACACCATTCGAATCCCCTTGATGCGACGACTGAATGCTATTCTGCCGACTTCTCTCTGCTTCATTCATCCTCCGTATCTCCTCTCCGATGTCGCTGCCCCCTTGGCTCATCTCCTCCGCGCGCAGTTCGAGAGCCATGATGTTGCTTCCATACGCCGCGTGCATATCGCTCATGCTAGGAGTCGGATGTCTCAAAAGCGGCGGACGGGAGCTTGTCGTCCTCCTCTTCGGCGTCGGTCTGGCAGCATCTGGATGCCGGGGTATAGGATATGTGCTTTGTCTGAGGCGGGGTGCATTTGAGGTCGTGGTCGAGGTCGACATTATTGTCCTCAGATGATGGGCGTACTATTCTTGTCTCCGGTGGCTTGAACGTTCGTGGACGGTCCGGCGCGGCACACGAACGCAAATCGTAAAGGGAGAAGATCGCTATGTCGCAACGTCAAAACGAATGGCTGTACAATGTACATATATGCGCTCGATTACATGTTACATTCTCCGTAGAGAGTCCCGTGGGGTGATAAATAATATATTTGTGAGATGATGATAATCAATCTGTGAGGAAGAAGCATTGAAACGGCAAGAAACACCCTGGCCCGGTCGTGATGTACATGTAGCTGTTCATCATCATCCATGGTACGGAGGTAACGCTTCGCGACACGCATGAGTTTCACAGAACGCCTCCAATCAGGTGCGGGTGCTATCAGCAGCGAGAGCACCTCAGCGTTCTAGCCTTTCCGTTACGAGCTGCGATACGCAATAATGCCCTGCGATGGGACTCCTCCTCGTCTCCTCATCTCGGGCCCTTAGACTCCCCACTGGAACCGGTGCAGGGCACTGCAGGCTATCGTCGCGGGTGAGATGAGCGGAGTGATGATGAGAGATAGCGATATTGGAAATCAGAGGAAGCACAGGCGGGTAGGCGTAGAATTGCCGTCGGAGCTGGTCGCACAATTGAAATGAAACGCCGTCCCTCCTGATAGGCAGGCATGGCGCTGCTTGCGGGCTTACGACGGTGTAAATTTGGGTTGCGGACGACAGGGCAGTCTATCGAGACCTAAGGTACGGAGTAGAGGCTACATGGCATCCTGATCTCCCTGGCAGCAGAGTCGGATGCGTGATGCGCTTGCGGCTCGCCGCTGGTACATGTGGCTCAGCCGGTCGTGAAGCACCGTCATCATCATGATCCGATGTGATGAGTGCAGTGCCGTAGACATGGGCCATTGCTGCCGTCTCGAACGGTGGAGGGTGCAGCACTCGACGCTTGACAGAAGCAATTCCGCAGCGCGACATCATGCTTGCTCTCCCGTGGATGTACTTGCAAGTTGCGGCTCTCGGATAAACTGGTCGTTGTAACTTGTACATGATCGTGGGTATTAGGAGGGCGGCATCCCAGGTGAAAATGCTTGTCTTGGACTGCGAAGTGCTTGGCCTCAAGCGTCCTCTCCAATGCATAGAACTAGAGACTCGGACCAATGGACACGCTCGCCCGGCCATCTCCTCAAGATACATGTACTACATGTACTCCCCACCCGAGAGCCGCTCCCAAGCCGGTACATGTACTGTACCGGCGAGACCGGTGGTGGACCGTGGGCCGTGTTCCAATACAGGCATGATTTTGGGCGCGGCTCGCGATGTTCTGCTGTCAGCTCCTCTGATGTCGAGGCGGTGCATCTGCCTACGCCTGACCTGGGCAGCAATGACCGACAGGTACTGTATTGCGAAGACGCAGTCCCGCGAGTCAGGTGGTGTGCGGTCTCTGTCAATCTGTGCATCGGATATTGGACATTGGATACAAGGCAAGCACGCTAGTGCAACACTTTCAGACAACAGCAGCAGCTGAATAACGCGTGACGGAGCGTCCTGGTGTCGCCAAGGCCGCTGATAACCTCGCCAATGCCTTCAAGAACGGCACGACTTCCAAGACCGACTGTCCCAATCTTGGACACCTGCTCACAGCCATGCTGAATTCCAATGTGCCCATAATTGAAGAACTCGTTCGCGATGTGATCAAGGAAGCCATCACGCGAAATGTACATGTAGTCTGGAGGCTCGATGCTCGTGGTGCCAACCTACCCGAGCTGAGCATCCCCGAAGCAGACGATGGGAATGACTATCGTCTTGAGCAGACATTCAATGCTGGCCTGCCAAGCTTCCACCTCCTCATGTTCCATTCAGCGCACCGTGGCCGAGGCCCGCATGAAGGATGATGGATCAAAGATGACCTTGGACGAGATGAAGGCGGCACTCTTCAGGCGTCATGGGGCTCCACCAGACGGTGCAGCTGCCCGCCTCGCGACATCGATCCGCCAGCACCAGACCCGCGTCACGACCTGGCCGCAATCTTTGTCGTTTATGGGCGTCGTTACTCTAGACAAGGCCAGGTTTGTGTTTGTGAAGACAGTATGAGGGCGGGCTATTCCGAGTGGGCCAGGAGCCAGGAGCAGGCGCTGGTTCTGAGACAGCGGAAGGAACCGAATGTGGCTGTACCAGCGGGTGTGCGTCCATCATATCAGCAGATCATGCACTATACCTTCTTTCCAACGAGGCGCGGCGGTGGTGATGGACGTGGTGGACGTGGTGGGCCTGGTGGACATGGTGGATACATTGGGCACGGCGGTGGGACCGGCAGGCGATGAGCAGCATTCTGATCGCGCCGCAAGAGAAGCTTGGGGGATTTCGTGTGTGACGGATTTGGGCATTTTCAGCTTAGATTGTTGATTTCTCTTGTGATACCGAGACACGCACTGTGACAATGTATGAGCAAAGCAATCCCACCGTAGCATACCGACGGAACTCAACAGCTCTATCCAGTGCCAACATTTCCCAATCGTTACCCTCACATCAGCAACGTAGGTATAATGATGGTGTAATAGCCTCGAGAGAGAAAACGCGCAAGCGGCTTACATCTCCTCCACGTTCCATTGAGGCAACTTACCCTTACCCTCCCAAACATCATCGCCAGAGTGCGCAGCATGATATCTTGATCCATACTTGTGGCACTCCAGGCCATTCTCGAGCAAGATGCTCGTGTAGTGTTCCGTGAACCCGACAGGACTTGTACGTACACGACCCTTCTCGACCTGCACATCAAAAAGCAGGCCTAATACCAATGACAGCAGATCATCGCCCGCGTCTGAAGTCTCAGGTCGTCAGTTCCTCGCACGGTAGGCGCTGGAAAATAGATCCTGATCACAAATCGCCTGGGTCGGCTCGACTCGCCCCCCTGGATCCTCCCTCCATCTCCAATCCGAGCTTGCCACGTGCGCTACCGGACAGCGTCACTCACTGCTGTGCAGCCAAAAGGCGATCGGGAAAGCGCATCATTGGAATGTATTCTTGCCTGGGTCTCTGGTCTACGATGTGTGATCAGTATCATGTGATGCTGTCGCCCTGCAGGCTCCCGTCTCCCCTGCCCAAAGGGCCCCTGCACGACACATCCCTGAGGCTGGACATGCGCTGGACTCGCCGCTGTTAGGTGCTTCCCGACTCCGTCTTCCGTCTTACAAACCGTTCCAGATCACAGAGCGGCTCACCGATACTTGTGGATCGAGCCGTCTGACAGAGCACCGCTGCGGACCATTGCTTCTATTTGGAAGGACCGCCCTTGGTAGCAACATCTCCCTGCGCGGCATCCTTGCCGGTCTTTGCCCTTCTCAAAATACTCAAGGCGTACTTTGCTGGTGTCTCTCGGCAGTCTCCTGTGAGCGCACGTGCAGTGTCAGCATCCGTTTGTGTGACAAGTGGTGACTGCTCATGTGCCGCACCGCACTTTTCGCCCAGGCGATACTCGATTGCCACGACGTTTGCTGGGCATCGTTTGTGTGTTTCTTGGTATCTAATGCTGGCCAGGCTTTAGTCCACGAGCTTGAGAGGCGACGAGGACTGGTTCACCACCATGCGCGCACCGTCCACCTTAGATGTCCACAGCCATATTCAACTTGTGTATAGTCGCACATCTTGATTGCGAGGTCGTCCTGGGGTCAGATGAGGGTATACCGCTGGTGATGGCTCTGGAAATAACAGCGTAAATTCGGTCCAGTAAGCTGAATCGTATGGGGTGGTCAATGTTGTCCGCGGGAGAATGCTGGTTCAACACGATCGTGCGTTTACGATCCAGGACGAATTCTGCGAGAACAGCAATTGAGCCCCGAGTAATGGCAACGATCTTTGAACACCAGGACCGAAGGTGATCAGCTGCGCTCGGCTTTCATATATCCTTAGCGATGTCGTCTGTCCGACGGAAACAACTTTCTGAAACCGTGTGCGCCGTAGCACCTCTTGTCCAGTTTGTCGGTCCACACGACATGGGCAACAGAGCGGTTGTCTGCAGGAAAGATGGGAAAGCGATCTTGCCTTGTGGTCGTGTACCGATGGGATATGCAGCGGGCCGCGATGATCAGATCTGGTCTGGTCTGGCAGACAGTCGATTGCCCTCGAGCGTCTGTGAGGTGCTGCTAAGCCCCGATGAGCTCTCTCCTGCAAAATGCATCCCGTGCGAGGAAGGCTAGCAGCGCTCAGGACTAGGGCCGTGGTCGCCGTGGGGTAGGTTTGTCAGGCGTGGTTGTCAGAGCTGCTGATATACGCGTGATAGCCATCGCTCGACGAATGGAGAGCAGGCATAGTCGTATCAAACTGTCACTCGCTCGTAATTCCATTGACTGCCGTCTAGCGCCAGGGACGCAAACGTAGTCCGCTCGCCTCCAACCACGACTTGATGTGCCTATGCATGCTGCAGGCGTCCGCTTCCTCAGTGTGTCAGCAAGCAAGACGAGCTCAAGATCGAACGCAGAATGAGATCTCGACATCGGTGGATCTGCCGACTGTCAGTCACCGATTGTGACTTCTCAACTGGTGGTCCTGCGCTTTGCGTGGCCCATTCGCGGTCACCTCATTGACGTCGAAGAGGCACCAGCCTCTGATGTTGGCTCCTGGTTGCCGGGTTCAATCCGACTGCACGGAAAGCTTGAGCAACGTACTCAAGACTTACCTAGACAAAGTCAAACGAGCGGCTAACGTCCTACCCAGCCTCCCGGACGTGCATTGATTCGTCCGCATGGACATTCACCTTCCTCAGTTCTGCTGGGACGTCCCGGCTTCCCGGCATAGCAGCCGCCACCAAGCTTGTTCGGCACGTGCTTTCGGAAGCTTCAGATCGTATCCTTTTTCCGGCCGTATAATAGCACATTATACCATAGAACTTGGCATTGGCAGTCCTGCTCTCAACAAACATGAGATGCGCGAGGCTTACCATCATGGGCCATGCTGCCTCGGCATCAAATTTGCAACGTTCCCGCACGGTCTAGTCTGACCGTCCTGAAGTGGGAATCAGCGTCTGTGCTCAACAATCAATCCTTTGGCATGCCGGAGGCGGCGATGCCCTCCGTGGCGACTTTCTAGGTGATCGACGCCCATATCTCGCCAAAAAGCTGGTGTCGAGTTTGCGGTTGGTTCGATCGTTCTGCGCCAATCGCTCCTCGCGATATGTGTCACCGGAATGTGCCGGCCGAGGAAGACTCCAGGGGACCATCAGTGTTTTCTTGCCTGCCGGCCTCGACAATATGCTTGTCAGTCCGCGAATACCGAGGGGGACCTGTCATCGCGTGGGAGGGTCAATCTGGATCCCTGGAGAGGCCGTTCGATCAAAAAGCTTCGCACGCAGGCTTCCAAAGCGACGACATGGCCCGCATTCAGCAGTGCACCTCGATCGGCAGGCTAGGACTACTTAAAAGGTAGGGAATTCATGTTGGGCTCCATCCGTCACCCGGGTGACTGCTGAGCCCATAAAGAACCAGAATGGAAGGGTCCGCTCGACCAGGATCGATGCCATGCTAGAAACTCGTTACAGCCATCCGACCTGCGAAGGGCAGTTCTATTTCCTGACGTCAATATACCCAGTCCAGAAAGCACACGTCACGACTGGGCCGCCGACGTGGAATGCTAATGCGCAGCCGCCATGAGGAGTATCTCAATATCCAACCACCGCTCCGAAATGCATGTCACATAACTCCCGCGCCATACATATTCCATAACAGCACACGCACATCCACTATATCAACTCAAAAGTCTCCACTACTCTCCTCCGGATCCAACCAACCTTTGCACATCTGAACAGCCCGCGTCCACTTCTTGAACATTTTTTCGGAGTCCTCAGGCGAGATGTCCGGTGTGAAAGTCGATCGATCTTTCTGGTTGATGGCGCGGAGCTCGTCGAACTCCTTCCAGATGTCGACTGCGAAGCCTGCCGCGATGGCCTGCCATGTTTGATTAGCACGTGTCAACCTTTGAGTGCAACAAAATGTTTGTAGTCTTACTGCTCCAAGAGCCGTCGTCTCCCTCATGGCTGGCCTATCCACGGTGATACCGATGATGTTCGCCTGCGTCTGCATGCACAAATTACTATTGCACATCCCACCATCGACCGCCAAACTCGTGAGCTTGTGGCCCGAGTCCTTCTCCATGGCATCCAGAATGGCCTTCGTCTGGAAGCAGACGGCCTCTAGTGTCGCTCTGGCGATATGGCCTCTTTGCGTGTGTTGTGTAATACCGAAAATCGTGCCCTTGGCGTCGTCGATCCAGTACGGCGCGAAGAGACCAGAGAAAGCTGTGACGAAGACACAGCCGCCGTTGTCTTCGACAGTGCTGGCAAGCTCGGAGATCTTGTGGGAGTGGGTGATGAAACCCATGTTGTTCATCATAACTGGTTGAAGTCGTCAGTATCAGAGCCACTGCGACGTTTGGGTCTAAAGCTTACACTTGACGCCGGAACCAGCCACTGCAATTGAGCCTTCAAGGGCATATACCGGCTTCCTGTGCCTACCAAAATCATATGCGACTGTCGCTAGAAGACCATGATGCGAGATTACAGGCTTCTCGCCAACGTTATACAACAAAAAGCACCCAGTACCATAAGTGTTCTTCGCGCTGCCAGGTGTGAAGCCTTGCTGACCGACCAATGCAGCAGACTGGTCACCCAGGCATCCCGCGATCCTGAAGCCTTCCAGAGGTCCACTCGCGATCTTGCCGTACGCTCGAGCGTCTGAGCTAGGGACGATGCGCGGCAGATGCAGCTTGGACCGGTCAAGGCCAAAGAAGCCCAGAAGCTTGTCATCATATTTGCAGGTGTGAAGATTCATGAACATCGTTCGCGAGGCATTGGTGGTGTCGGTCACGAAGTAATCCATATTCTTCCCATTCAGATTGTAGAGGAGCCACGTGTCAACAGTCCCAAATGCGAGCTTACCCGCATCGTAAGCCTCCTTGACCTCTGGCACATTCTCAAGGAGCCAGACGAGCTTGACCGCGGATGGATATGTCGACAGCGGCAGTCCCGTGAGCTCGGCCAGATTGATGCCTTCTTGCTCTTCCTTGTGCTTGAGATCACGGACCATACCCTTGGTTCTCGTGTCGG
This sequence comes from Teratosphaeria pseudoeucalypti, assembly GCA_013403795.1. Taxonomy (NCBI): domain Eukaryota; kingdom Fungi; phylum Ascomycota; class Dothideomycetes; order Mycosphaerellales; family Teratosphaeriaceae; genus Teratosphaeria; species Teratosphaeria pseudoeucalypti. The sequence goes on from JABBMZ010000033.1 coordinate 200,430, forward strand.
GCCAAGCAATGGCATTGTGCAGCGGCTGACCCGTCTCGACATCCCACACCAATACCGTCTCTCGCTGGTTCGTGAGGCCGATTGCCCGAATGTCCCTAAGGTCGTGACCCATCTCGACAAAGCCAGACGTGGCCTTCTTGACACAGGTCTCCACACTCGCGACCAACTCTTGCGGGTCATGCTCATGCCATCCAGACTCGGGATAATGCTGTCTGAATTCATGCTGATGACTCACGACCGGCTGGCCCGTACCGTCGAATATGATGAATCGCGTGCTTGTTGTGCCTTGATCTATGCTGCCGATGAAGAATTGTGCCAGCACATTCTCCTTGCTCGTCGTGAACCGCGGCATGCCGGGACGATCCCGCTTCGTCGTTGGTTGTGGCTCGGGTTGAGGCTGGCCATTCATTACGTGGCCGTTGATCTGCTGCGCGCCATTCCGCTCGACTTCGAGTGTCCCCGCGCCAGCCTTGGTGAGAACATCATCGCCATTTAGTTCCCTCCCAGGCCGTGTTGGGAGAGGAACGTCTTGCGCTGGCATCTTCTGCGCCGGCTCTTCAGACGAGAGCAGGAAGTGATCGGCATTTGCGGTCCCGTTGCTGCCCATATTGTTCCGCGTACTCTCGAATAATTCCAAGCTTTTTGTTAGTGTAGGTAGAGACGTCGGCAATTGGAGATATTGGAGAACGGAAAGAAATTTGAAGCCGATTGTGCGGTCGGGAGAGGTTAGGGATATAGGCTGGGAGGACAAAAGGAATCGCTAGGGGGTTAAGGTGGATGGGTTACTTGCCAGAGGGAGGAACAGTAGATGTCAGCCCAAAGGTCTACTACCGATGTCCCAAGCGATTCGTCTGACTGATGTGCCCGTGACGCTGTGTCGATGCTGCTAAAAGTTCGGCCCAATCCTCTTGAGTATGTCATGGCCCACACTGCCCCACGGCATCCCGCCCACTCGGCTCCGTATACCGGTGGAGGAGGCTCGGCGGAGGAGCAACACATAATATCTCCCTGCCCGCTGCTTTCGGTGACTTTGCGGTATGTTGAACTTGAACATTAGTGTCGGCCCGATGAAGAAGGCGCTGATAGCTCAGAATGGGTCTGGACGGGGAGAGAAGTCTCCAAGCGGGCTGAAGCCGCCGTTGAGTCGAAACTCAGGTCAGATCCGGCATGTGGATGCTCACGTGCCACACAGCCGCACATGGAAATGGCTCGAGATGCTCAACCCGAGAGTCAATGGCCAGCTCATTGACCCACCCTTCTTTGCCCTTGCCGCGTACTCGTCGTTGGGCTGCTATTCCGCAGACGCCTTTTTGCGGTCCAAGGATTCAGCTGGAAACCTGTTCTTGCCACTTGCTTCATTTCAGCAATGTGATTGGGCTTCGGCTACTGACAGTAGTAGAGCGGTTCCATCAATCAACTGGTTGAATTGTTGATAACAATGGCCTGCTCCATGATACGCTTTATCCCTAAGTGAGACCGTTGACTGCTCAAATCAACGTCCGCTTGCGTAGTGACAGCGTGACGATTCGCGATTCACAATCAACCAGTCTACCATTTGATCGAGTTGTTGATCAATGAAGCGGTTGGCTGCTGGTTCGAGCTTCAGGCACCGGGATGCAAGCAGCAGAAGTTGTTGGAGAAAATGTGCCATTTGGCTGGGGCAAGTACCGTGCAAGTACCGTGCATGGAAGGATTGGCTGATTGGATAGTGTAGTAAATTCCTTTCCTAGGCCAGCCGTTGTATATGACGAGAACGCCTGGTCCCTCTGCCACGTCTAAAATGCTACCTTCTATAGCTCTATTCCTCTACAGCAGACTCTGAACCCTTCCTCAACTTGTCTGGGAAAGCAGAATATTTCCTCAGAATCCTCTCAAATGCATCCAGGCCAGCCTTCAGATGCTCCATCCTAGGACCATAAGAGACGCGCACGAAGTGATGGCAGGGGCTGTCAAACAAGTCCCGACGGCGACTGGGATTGAGATCGAAGAAGATGCCTGGCACGACAATCACCTTCTCCTTCAGGCAGGCCTGAAAGAAATTGAGACCGTCGTTGATTTCGTCCGGTAGCTGTTCGAGGTTCAGCCAGAGATAGAAAGTACTGTCGGGGACGTAGGGGAGTACGAAACCTGTGCCAGTGTCAGCGCTTGGCAATTGCAGTAACGCGGCGGTGAATCCAAGTCACTCACCCATCTCCGTCAGACGTCCCACAACGTAGTCACGCTTATCTCTGAAGTGACGCTGCAAGGCCTGCATCTCGTGACGGACATTGGCCGGCTCTAACATCTTGACGGCGGCCTCCTGAAACGGCACGTTGGTACCACCGTCGAGGTAAGATCCACACGAGCCGATAGCCTTGATAAACTCCTTCGGACCAATGATCCACGCGACACGCCAGCCCGGAAGACGGAAGCGCTTGGTGAGACCGTCAATGATCAACACATCATCCTCGTCAACGTCAACAATGTTGTCAGCAGCACTGATGACCGTGCCATCGCAGTCAGTGGTATAGTTGTAGCCAGAGTAGAACTCATCCATGATCAGAGTGGCCCTGTCACGAGCCATGTCTTGGATCTGAGCCATCTCCTCCCCAGAGACCATCTTGCCTGTCGGATTGCGAGGATTGGAAGTCAAAATGACGGACGTGCCACGCTTGATTTCCTCGAGAATCTTGTCCGGGTGGATGTGATATTTGTCCTCCTTGTTGAGAGGGATAGGGATGGCAGCGAAGTTTCTAAACAAGCTCAACATCTCGTTGTAGGCTGTATAATCCGGAATAAAGAAGCCAAGGTAGGCGTTCCCAAGGACAGCGGCGATACGGATGAGACCCGCGCGGCCGCCAGGCACGATGCACACGTTCTCCCATGTATACTGCGACTCCTTGCCCTTACGGTGGTGCTCGTTGTAGAGATTTGCCACTGCTGCGCGTAGCGGCTTGATGCCGGCTGTGGGCCCGTACTCGCGGCCAGTCATAGACACATCGATATGGTGAGGGCGCTCAAAGCAGCCTTCGATGTCTGTGCCAGCATCAACAGCTGTTACCATTCTCGTACAACTGCGACTTACCATCTTCGACTTCAGGTGCTCCCTGTCCCAAATTTGCCCATTCTTTCGGGTTGTCCAGATAGCCATGCTCGTAGGCACGCTCGGTCGTCCACACCACGCCAGTAGAGGCTCGCGACGGGTCGAGTCCGGCATGCGCTTTATGACCCTCGTGCGCTTCTCTGAACTCCTTGTGTGGAGCGGATCTTATCTCTACAATTATGGCATCGTCAGCACCGTTTCCGCCACCCGCCGAGTTTCATCACGGCTTGGCACAAAATTTTGCCATGCCCTTGTTGCTTTTAGCGTATGTTGTTTGAACGTTGAAATCTGGCGGCCTCTTGGCACCAAGTGAACCTCGGGATCTCATTCCCAGAATATCTGGGCGGGAAGTATAAATCCGTCCTTTCCAGGTTATTACTCACCGTTCACCGATGGACCTGTTGTGCTAAAGCGACGGTCTTTGCGATCAGGCCTCGTCGCATCGTCGAGGACGTTCGCCGCAGTCCTGATGGCAGCCATGTCTGCTGATAGGTAATTTCTGCGGCCCGAACCTAGGGATGCAATTTCTAGAGATAGATTAAGATGTTCTGTGATGGAAGGAAACCGGTTGTTCTACCAAGATATGTTGGCTTGCGGCGGGACCAACAGCTCGGGAGACAAAACAACAAAACACGAAGAACTCGCGCACTTCAAACTTGGTCGCAGGAACCATCAGAATTCAGACGCCGCTGCTTCCAACCTTTTTTAATAATGGTCCCGGCGCAAATTTGCCTCTCAAGCTATATCTTCTGGGATTGCTGCTCGACACGAAGCCGCTGCCTTAGGGTGATGAGCATTGATTGCGTTTCAGTCTATCACCATGAACACGAGAGTGGGCTCAACAGCGTGAGTGGAGCAAACAGGAGAGACAGATCTCACAGTCAAACGACCCCCTGCAAGCACCGCCTCCGGATGCAGATCGATGGGCGCAAGAGTGAGCAAGGAAACTGGTGGTCCGGCAACGCATTTTCGCCGTGATGACGGTAGGTTTGTTTCGAACACACAGGGTTAAATAGATAGGTTGTCGAGATATCACTGGGAAACTATCAAACAAGCTGCGCGCACGTGTGAACGACTTGACTTCGAGGTCCGCGCATGTACAGGTCCATGTTATAATGGGTACGGTAGTGCCACCATCCCCAATGTCATATCCACGTCGATCCCCCAGACATTATGTCGGTCTGGGCGCCATCTCAGCCCAGCCCTTCCGATGGAATTAGCTCGCAGAGCTGCTGCCTTTTGGGGGCCGGGCGGTCATCCGACCACCTATCCTGTACAGTCGCATCCTTCAAATTGACGGATGAGGCGCCTAACCGTCCCTTATGAGACTCTTGTTGCACCTCTCAGGGCACCACCACGATCTTGTACATTATCATAGAAGATCTTGGGCGGCCGATACGTCGGAGTGGAGTTGAGACGCATGTGACGGTGGACGATCTGCAAGATGGCAGTCGACAACTCTGGACGGCAAGGCACCTTGTCGAGGCTGCCAATGAAACATATTTCGCTCCTCACAGTTCGTCTGTTAGTCCTCAATGGCATTTCGATCAGCTGACACAGCCGCAGCTCGTCTTCCAAAACTCAATGCTCATCCTGATCATGCATTATAGCCGCATAATGCCCGCTGTGAATGGCCAACGATACTACACATCCACGGCCGTGTTTCTCAACGAGGTCATGAAGCTTGCGGTGTCACTGATCATGGCATTATACGAAATCGCGACGAGCCCCAACACGCAGAGTTCGACAGCGGTCGGTCTGTTCGGCGAACTGTCAAGAGCTGTATTCGCAGGAGACAGCTGGAAGTTGGCCATTCCGGCGGTACTGTACACGCTTCAAAATACCTTGCAGTACGTGGGGGTCAGCAATTTGGACGCAGCAACGTTCCAGGTCACATACCAGCTGAAGATCCTCACCACGGCGCTTTTTAGTGTGACGCTGCTTGGGAGGTCTCTCAGTGTGCGAAGATGGTTCAGCTTGGTGCTGTTGATGGCCGGCGTTGCTATCGTCCAAGTTCCAGCAGACTCGACGTCGCCTGAGCACCAGGGCGGCATGTCGATCAAAAACCTCAAGGACGGAGTCGGGTTCCATTCGCCAAAGGGCATCTTTGACCTCAAGGCTGTGGGCAAGTCGGTCGCAGATCGTCTTTCCGGCCGGTCCGCAACCTACCAAGGCATTGATGAAGACGTGTCTGCGCAGAGTCCGGAGATCAATGCGAGCATTGGTCTGATGGCGGTGATCATCGCCTGCATGCTCTCGGGTCTGGCGGGAGTCTACTTTGAGAAGATCTTGAAGAAATCCAATGCCGCGCAGCCTGTTTCGGTCTGGATACGCAACGTTCAGCTTTCGTTCTACAGCTTGTGGCCGGCACTATTCGTGGGCGTGCTGTTCAAGGACGGAGAGCACATAGCGCAGAACGGCTTCTTTGCTGGATACAACTGGGTCGTTTGGCTGGCCATCACGCTGCAGGCTATGGGTGGAATCGTGGTCGCACTGGTCATCAACTACGCTGACAACCTGGCAAAGAACTTTGCCACGAGCATTTCCATCATTGTGAGCTTCCTGGCTAGCGTGTACTTTTTCAACTTCAAGATCACGCCACTGGTAAGATCCAACAACATTCCACTCATGATCACTTAATAACCCGAGTTGCAGTACGTGTTTGGCACCTTCGTGGTACTGGCAGCGACATACATATACAACACAGCTCCCGACGGCAAGCCGAAGCCGCAACTACCGCCGATCAATGTCACAGACACTGAGAAGGATGGTGAAGAGTCCGAATATCTAATGGAGTCCCAACCGTCTCCCGAGCGCGAAGGGCCGAGCACGAAACGAGAGGAGTGAGTGTGAAATTCTTGGTTGGAGACTATGTTCGCCTGCATGCCTTACCTTACGATACCCTGAAGCTGCCATGGCTTGTTTTAACATGAGATAGACGACAATAGTTCGGCGGTAGGTGGGGGCGCAATGTTTATCATAGCACAGGGCATGTCTGATATTGCGACGCTGCTTTTGAGCTGGGCTCACGGATGTAGCTGAAAAGGAAAGAGCAGTCGACGCGGCTGCCTGCTTCGCACTTCAAGTTGCATTTGCTTCTTGATCCTCATGGGCACCTCATGCTCCATCATCACATCATGTCCTCATGGGCATGCTCCATCCCATCATCACATCATGTCCTGATGAGGTGTCGGTTCATTAATGCCTGAGCAGAATATAGCAGACATGGATGACCGCATCTTCGCGCAGCTGGACAGGCTCGAGCGTGGCGCGCGACAAGAAGCCAGACTTGCGCAGCCCGACTACAGCAGCACCTCTGCTTACCATGATGGGCAAAGAAACGATGACCATCCGAGCGATCAGCACCACATCTATGACCGTCACGACGGCTTGGTGAACCAGCCCCTGACTCTCGACTCGTTCGGTTCGTGCCTGACTTGCGCGCGTTCATAAAATTATTTGCTGACATAAGCTGAAGATGAACGACTGCTACGCCTGCCTGATCAGAACAGCCGTCAAGCTCAAGCCGCTCAAGGGAATGGGCGGCTTTCGCTAGCGCCAGCTCAAGCACAACTTTCGGGTCTGCACCGTTTCGTATTTGACCCCTCGAGCTCTTCCGCTTGTGAGCAGTCGGTGCACTCTAGCCCAGCTTTCAAAGCCTCACAACGACGACCAGCAGCCTACGATGCGCCTCGTATCTTGCAAAGGCCCGGCCAACGCCGGCCGCGTGACGATGGAGGTCATGCATCCTCGTACCGACCATTGAGCGTGGAGCAGCTGGAAGAGGAAGAGCGCGTCGCGCAAGCCGCAAAAGCACACGTCTCTCACCATCCTGCTGGACCGTCGACATCAGCCCAGTCAGCACGCCGACCAATCAGCACGCCGAAAGTGCAAGGGATCCATCTGATCTCTACCCATGAGCTTCCCGATCGCTTTCGTGCCATATTCCCATTCCCACTGTTCAACAGGGTGCAATCGAAGTGCTTCGACATCGTCTACAGAAGCGATGACAACTTCGTGCTCTCATCTCCCACAGGGAGCGGCAAAACTGCAGTACTGGAGCTTGCCATTTGTCGACTCATCCATGGCTTGAATAACGGCTCATACAAGGTCGTCTACCAAGCGCCGACAAAGTCACTGTGCTCCGAGCGCCAGCGCGACTGGCAGGCCAAATTCGGACCTCTGGATTTGCAGTGCGCTGAGCTGACCGGCGATACCGACAGCGCACAGCTTAGAAACGTTCAGCATGCCAGTATCATCGTCACCACGCCAGAGAAGTGGGACAGCATGACGCGCAAGTGGAAAGACCATCAGAAGTTGATGCAGATGATCAAACTGATGCTCATCGATGAGGTACACATTCTGAAGGAGGATCGCGGAGCTACACTGGAAGCTGTCGTGTCCCGTATGAAGTCGATCGGGTCAGACGTGCGCTTTGTCGCTCTCAGTGCCACAGTGCCAAACTACAAAGATATAGCGACGTGGCTCGGCAGGTCTACTGCCGAGCGGTACATGCCTGCTGTCAGCGAATGCTTCGGCGAGGAGTTTCGCCCGGTCAAATTGCTAAAGCACGTCTGCGGCTATCCATCAACAGGCAACGACTTTGCTTTTGAGAAGATGCTGGATTCGAAGCTCATTGAAGTGGTCACTCGGTACTCCCATCGCAAGCCCATCATGATCTTCTGTTTCACAAGGAAGTCCTGCGTCTCCACGGCAAAGCTACTGGCGACCTGGTGGGCCGCCAGCAGCCCTGCGAATCGATACTGGTCCTCGCCTCGCTCTCGCATCAGCGTGGTCGATAGAGATCTGCAAGGTACTATGACATCTGGCGTCGCATTTCATCACGCTGGCATGAACATTGATGACCGACTGCAGGTCGAGAAAGGTTACCTTGCAGGCGAAATAGGCGTCATCTGCTGCACTTCCACTCTGGCCGTCGGTGTCAATCTTCCTTGCCATATGGCAATCATCAAGGGCACCGTCACCTATGCTTCAGCATCTGGAGGGGGTTGCGTCAAAGAGTACTCAGATCTAGAGATCATGCAGATGCTGGGACGCGCAGGAAGGCCGCAATTCGATGACAGCGCTGTCGCGGTCATCATGACACGCACAGCAAGAGTCGAGCACTATGAAAAGATGATCAGTGGACAAGAGATACTCGAGAGCTGCCTACACCGCAATCTTATCGATCACCTCAACGCAGAGATCGGATTGGGTACCATCACCAGCCCTGCAAGGGCGAAGACGTGGCTCTCTGGCACCTTCCTCTATGTTCGCCTGCAGGAAAATCCAGAGCATTACAAGCTTAATGACGACGTCCCTGGCCGCAGCTTGGAAGAGCGCCTAGAGCACATATGTGCCAAAGCCATAAATATGCTCGAAGAGCACGATCTCGTGAAGAGAGGACCGAAACTGCAATGCACAGAGTTCGGCGAGGCTATGGCCCGATACTATCTCCAATTCGACACTATGAAGATTTTCTTGGCCCTGCCACCGCAAGCAAAGGTTTCAGAGATTCTGTCAGCCATTGCACAAGCTCGCGAATTTGGCGAGATCAGGTTTCGAGCAGGCGAGAAGTCAACGTACAAGGACCTCAACAAGAACCTTTCCATCAAGTTCCCGATACCGGTCAACCTGGATCCACCAGCTCACAAAGTATCACTGGTCATTCAGTCTGTACTTGGCGCCATCGATCTGCCCACAGACGACTACAATCAGCGCAACGACTATATTACTGCCAAGTCCCTCATCTTTCAGCATGCTCATCGTCTTGTACGCTGTATTGTCGATTGTCAACTACATCGAGACGATGCAATTGCTTCAAGGAACGCACTCATGCTCGCTCGCAGTCTTGGTGCTCAAGTATGGGATGACTCACCACTGCACATCATGCAGCTGGACGGCATTGGTCCGGTATATGTTCGCAAGCTTGTCAACGCGGGCATCAAATCAATACAAGATATCGAACTGACCGACGCTCATCGCCTCGAGACAGTGTGCTCCCGCAATCCGCCATATGGCACACAATTGCAGGCGAAAGCACGGGCGTTTCCAAACCTGATGGTGTCACTCAAAGCCATGGGTCAACCAAAGATTGTCAAGGGCCAGCACGTATCTGTGCATATCAAAGCTGAGATTGCTTTCCTGAACGATAAGGTGCCAGATACGTTTCAGAAGCGTCCAGTCTACGTCTGTCTTCTGGCGGAGACATCAGAGGGGCACAAGATACATTTCGTTCGCACCAGTGCAAAGCGGCTGAGCAAGGCGCAAGAAGTGCTCTTTGATGCCAAGCTCACCTTGCCGACTGAGACTATCCGCGCATATGTTATGTGCGACGAGATTGCTGGGACAGCTCGCCATGCAGTGCTGCAACCTGACATCCCAGCAAGTGCCTTCCCGCCGCCGAAGACCGCGGAGCAGAAAAGTTCGCAACGGCATGTCCTGACTTCCAAGCGTCGGGCATCTGCAGGCAAGTCTTGCCAAGCAGGGCATGATGAGTTCGGCGACGCAGATTTGAACGACGACGATTTCGCAGCTGCCGAGGCCGCCGGCTTTGTTGATATCGATGATCTTGACGATGCCGGCGATACACCGCCAAAGAAGAAGCAGAAGACCACTGGCTCGACTGCAACTCCAGGCAGCGTGTGGGAACCGCGCCAGCTTTCGAATGGTAAGTGGGCCTGCAACCATCTTTGCAGTGACAAGACAAAATGCAAGCATCTTTGTTGCCGTCAAGGGCTCGATAAAAAGCCTAGACCTCCCAAATCCAGAGAGGCGAAGCAGGCGACCAAGGAGTCAGGCTCGGATCCCAAGCAGACACAGCTTACCATGGGCTCAAGAAAGGCGGTCACGAGCGGAAGAATGGTTGATCTCCCTGCGAAGCAAGAGCTTCCTGTTACTCAACGTTCTGCCATGCAGTCTAAAGGAACTCGCAAGCTCGCAGATCTCTACAGCAACATTGAGACCAACACGGCTCGTGCCCAAACCATCGCCGCAGGCAGTACGTCCGTGAAGCCTGCGAAGAAGGCCCCTGATCTCGGCTTCCCACACAAGACGAAGGACCGAGATACCAGTGACTATGGACTCGACGACAGCTGGGATGCGGAAGATCTGCCAAGTGTTGGTGGAATGATAGGGACGCAGAAGCCGTCTACTCGCACGGGCCCGTCTCACGATCAGAGCTACAGTATCGGCGACTCCGACATGCTGGATGAAGGCGACGACGGCCCGGCTGCTTATATGCAACTGCATCAGCCCGGATACGAGGACCATGGCCAAGGGCATGTCGACCCGTCGTCTTACACTGGCCAACAAGCCGAGCCGTGGGATATGGACAACGACGACGGTCTTGACGATGTCATAGACCTTCAACAGCCAACGGAGCTGAACGATCAAGCGTCTCAGCAGCAGGCGTCCAGCGATGGGAACAAGAGGCTGTTTGTCACAGACTCTGCAGCTTCTGAACAGAAGCCGGATCCCTACTATGACAATGCGGTACCGATCCCTGCGCAGGACGATGACACTCACACCTACTGCGATGCTGATGGCAGTCAGTATCTCTACCATAGAGCCGACGGCCGCCGACAGTCCACCCATTTTGCCGTCCCTCGCACAGCTTCTGCGCAGCTACACGACGATCTCAACAAGAGCTCTCAGGACCATCAGCAGACAGCCGTTGGCGATGACGGTCTCACACAAACGAGGGAGCTTCAGCCGCCAACAGAGCGGAAGTCGGAGGCGGATGATCTGGAGGCGTGGTTCAAGGCGCAATTTGGAGAGGAGCACTTCACTTATGTCGGATGAGATGCCTTGGCGAGTGGAATGTAGAGGAAGAGCAGTTTCTTGGACGCTGTCAGCATCATGATGATTACAGCTGCCGCATTGCTGGACCGCCACAGTAGAATACTAGAAAAGCCACCTCCCTAGCATATTGCTGATGTCAGATTTGCCCATGACAACACAGGTTGCTTGCCGTGCCCGGCCCCAATGCACCCATGTTCCGTCGTACAACACCTATTATCCCACAGAAGAGCCCATCTAAGCCCCGCCGTTCTTCGGCCTCTTCTCATCCCCACCACCTTGCCCACCATCATTCGGTCTCTTCACTCCCGCACCAGCCGGCCCACCCCTCACACTCCCACCCCGTCCACCTCGAATCGCCTGTCCTCCAGCCCTAGGCTGCTGAATGCCAGTATTAGCGCCGCCGCGAGTCGACGCACCCTGGAAGCTGATCGCACCGCCGCGGGTTGCGGCCCCACCGCGTGGTTGTGGAAGAGCTGAGCCTCTGCCTGCGCCGCCTGGGGCAGGGATACCAGAGCCAGAAGCGCTGCGGGAAGCACCGCTGTTGGCAACGGGGAGATTGGATGCGGTGCCACTTGTCGAGTTTGCCGGCATGAAGGCTGGGGCTGTTGGGTTTGGTGCAGTTGCAGCGGCTTGTCCGCTCGATCTCCTTGTAGGCTGCGCGAGGCTGGGTTGACCGAATGAGCCTGAAGCTGCGCTTGGTTGGCCGAAAGATGACGCTGCCGCTGCCGTTGTAGTGGACCCTGCCGATGGATTGGTGCTATTTCCAGTGCCGAAGCGCTCGGCCCTCTGTCTCAGCTTCTCGGCCTCGTTGAGCTCACCGGCTGCTGGCGCTTGAGCAGCAGCAGGAGGCTTATCGACAGCCGAGTTGCCTGATGTGCTTCCAGATGCTGCCGCCGCCGGCGGGGGCTTCGCACCAGCTCCAGGCGCGGCTGGAGTGACCTTCGGAGCAGGCTTGGCAAGTTTGGCCACGTCCCAAACCTCCTTGACCGGCTTTTCTGGCGTCTCTTGCGACGCTTTTTCAACCACGGCGACCTTCGCCTGCGCAGCCTCTCGCATGCTATTCTGCGCCTTGGACTTCATTTCGATCTGCTTGATCGCGGATTCTTTGTCCTTGTAAGCTTTCTCGACCTGTGCCTTCAGCTCATCGCGCTCTTTTTCCAGCTCCGCGATGCGGCTCTTGAGCTCCTCATCCTGAGACTCGATCGCTGGAGCATCAGCATTCGGCGTAACGGTGACCGAGCTCTGCGCAGCCTTCAATTTCTCAATCTCCGCATTCTTCTCAGCAATCTCCTTCGACAGCTTCTCTGTCTTGGTATCGACATGCTTAGTGATATTAGCACGAAGAATGCTTTGCGCCTTCGCATTGGTCTTGATAAGTTCCGAAACTTGCTGGTCGCTTAGGTCCGGGATCCTGGAGTCGACGACAGCTACCTCTCTGTCGGCCCTCGTGATGGCTGCAGCACCATCCTTAGATAGTCGCTCGAGCTCGGCCTGGTGCGCTTCCTTCATCTGAGTGACAGCGACTTCGTGCTCCTGTTTCAGCTTCTGAATCTCCACAGAATGCTGAGCAATCAACTCTTCGCGGACCTGCTGCTTCCACTCTTCCTTGGCCTCTCTCAATTGCCGCGTGAGATTTGCTTTCAACTGCTCAACCCTTTTGTTGCTCTCTTCCGTCTTCTGCTGCAAGGCAAGCTGGTGCTGAGCTTCCATTTCTGCCCGCAACCTGTCCTCAGCTTCCTTAATCGCTTGGGCCACCGATACCTTCCCGGAAACGTCCTCGCCCGGCTCGACCTCCGACATGGTCTCATCTTTGGCGTCAGCAGCCTGAGTGAGCTGGGAGCGTAGGTTATCGATCTGTTGTTGAGCATCTGACAGTTCTTGATGCAGTTTCTCAACCGCCTCGGCATTGGACGCAAGCGCCTGCTGTTGCTCCTGGCCCCCAACGTCGGTCTGTTCTCGAGCAGACTCTAGCTGTCGCGTGAGCTCGCTGACTTGACCCTCAAGTTCTGCCACGCGCTCTTGAAGCATACCCAGCTGACTACTGAGCTCTTCGGCTTTGGCAGCATGCTCAGCAGCCGCAGCCTCAGCTTGAGCGATCTTGGCATGAAGCGCAGCGTGGTCCTCACCAGCGCCATTTTCGTGCACTTCACCCTCCTCTCCATCCTCCTTCTGCGCTGCCATGGCGGATGCATGTTCGAGCTGTTGGTTCTTGCTCTCCAATTCCTGTTTCACGGTGTCCAGCTCAGCACTCAACTTTTGAAGCTTCTCACGCTCGGCTGCCAATTCGCCGTTCAAAACAGCCATGCGTTCATTCCGTTCCGTGTCGCGCTTTTTTGCCTGACCTCGGAAATTTTCAAGCTTGCTGTTTAAAGTCTTGGTTGCTTCGTCGACGGCTTCTTGGATCTTGTCTGCGTTGCCAGTTTTCGCCTCAGCTATCTCTACTTCAAGCCGCCCCTTCTCAGCTTGCAGAGAAGCCAGCTGCGACTTGAGGTTCTCCAGCTCAGCAGGGTCGACTCTGTCGTACTTGCTGATGATGTTTTGAGTGCGCTCGCGCCAGTGGTCGCGATCATCTTGTAGAAGCTTGAGCTCACCATCTTTGCCTTCCAGCTCGCCCTCGAGTTCGCCAACGCGGGACTTGAGTGGATCCATCTCTGCAACCATGCGCTCAAGCTCGCGACTCTTCTCCTGCAGCTTCTCACGGGCTTGCCTCGCCTCATTGCGTAATGTGGCGTTGCTCTCCCGGAAGGTATTGAGCTCCTCAATTGTCTGCCGAAGCCTACTGGTAGAGCCCTCTGATGCCTCAGCATTGACAGCTTTGCGACGCTCTTCGGCGAGTTTGGACTGTGCGTCTTCGAGCTGCGAGTTGGAATAGTCAAGCTGAGATTGCAACCGTTTCGACTCCGAAAGCGCCAAATCCCACTGAGCTTCCACAATCGCTTTTTCTTGGCGCAAATAATTGATGACTTCCTGCAAAGCACCAGTATCGTGAGGCGGCAGACTGGCAGCATGCTTGCCCTCCTCGCTATGTGGCAACGTGCGACCAGATCTCAGGGCAGCCAGTTCGGCAGAAAAAGACTCCATCTGTTGATGCAGCAACTTGTTCTGCTTGTCGACATCATCCCGCTTACGCTTGAGCCCCTCCAGCTCACTCTCATATCTATCTCTCTGCTCTGACCAGCTCTCCTCGCCGCGTTCCAGGCTTGCTTTAGCTGCCTCTGCGTCAGCTCGGATGCCAGCGACTTCGCTGCGGAGCTCATGATATTCTTTGCGGACACCCTGGAGCGACTTGGCGGCCTCGGCATGCTTGACTAGCTCGTCTTCGTAAGACTGCTGCGCTTGTTGTGCGATCTCTGCCTGCGCTTTAAGGTCCGCTTGGAGCATCTTCTTTTCCTCGATATACCTCTCTGCATCGTCTTTGAATTTTTCGAGCACAGAGTCGAAGCCGGCCTTTTGCTCTGCAAGCGCATGATTGATGTCTTCTTGCTTGGATCGCAACTCGGAGAGCTCGTTATTGCTGTTCGCCAGCTCGGCATTGATATCTTCCATCTTCTGCTCGAGCTCTTTGGCACGCGAGTCCTTCTCCGCGATCAGGCGATCGGTCTCTTCCTTGTATTGTTCAAAAGTCTCGTTCATGGATGCAAGCTCTTCTTCGGTGGTTTGAGCAATGGACTTGTACTGCTCGACTTGCTGTCTGGCCGCGTCCAACTCATTACGTGCCAGCTCTAGATCCCGACGTAGCTCAGAGACTTCAATTGCGAGGCGCTGCTCAGCAGGCAACTCTTGTGCATCGCCGTTGCTTTGCTCGCCATTCTGCTGGTCTGGCTCCGTACGCGGTGTAGGGCGTGGCTGCAGCGCAGTGACCTTTTCCTCTGCAGACCGTAGCTCGATCTTCATCTCCTCGACTCTGGCCTGGAGCTGATCGCGGGTAGTCTTCGCGGCGACAAGTTCCTCGCGTACGTGACCAAGGGATTTGACGAGATCATCAATGCGCATGCGGCTCTGCGCTTCTTCGTACTCACGTCGCATCGAAGCCTTCCTGCTGTCCTCGATCTCGCGTTCAAGCTTCCTCTTCGCGTCGGTAAGTTCTGCTTCCAGCGCTTCAGTCTTGCTTTGCAGTCTTCTCCGTGACTCATTGTCTGCAAGCTCGCGCTCATTTTGTAAACTCTGAAGGTCGGTCACAAGCTTGTTCAGACGGCTGCGCTCGTCCATGAGGTTCCTGTTGTCCTCGGTCAAGCGCGCCTCGATGCGCTTCCATAGCTCCTTCTCTGCCTTGGCGTTGGCGTTTTCGTGGCGTAGAGAATCTGTCATGGACCGAGCTTCCACCAGCTCTTCGGCCACCTGCTGAGTACGCAGATCTTGCTTAGCAGCCTGCTCGGCCAGCTCACGGCTGCGATTGCTGAGAAGCTGGTTCTCGCTCCGCGCATTGTCAAGGTTGGTGTGCAGCATCTCGTAGCGCTCCCGAGACAGATTGAGTTGTGATTGCATCTTATTGACCTGTGTCTGGAGGTCAGCCTTCTCCCTTGTAATGGAGTCGATCTGATCCTGCAGCATGCGGCGGTCTGTGGCATTTTCAGCTCGGAACTGGTCCATCATTTCTTGTTGCTGCTTAATGAGTCTACTCAGATCTTCATTGTCTCGTGTGCGAGGTGTCTGAGCTTCCAGCAGGCTCTGTCCGTTGCGCTGTGGAGTGGCAGGTGGGCCCATGCTCTGCCTGAACGAGCCTTCTTCGCCAGGCGGAATTTGACCACGGTGCTGTAGCATGCGGCGGAACATATCGCGCTCCTTCATGTAGCTGTCGATTTGTGTGACAGTGGCCTGCAGCTCATCTTT
This sequence comes from Teratosphaeria pseudoeucalypti, assembly GCA_013403795.1. NCBI lineage: Eukaryota > Fungi > Ascomycota > Dothideomycetes > Mycosphaerellales > Teratosphaeriaceae > Teratosphaeria > Teratosphaeria pseudoeucalypti. The sequence goes on from JABBMZ010000033.1 coordinate 216,145, forward strand.
GAGACGTGACACCTGCTGCTTCAAGTCATGATTCTCGTTGCGATAGGCCTCGGTCTGCCGCTGCTTTTCTTGAGCTTCCTCTCCTTCCAGCTTCTCGCCCATGGTCTCGATCAACTTGAGCATTTGCTGATTCTTCTCTTGCAGTTCTGAGACGTCACGGAAAATGACGAGACGTTCTGCAATGAAGCGGCCAGTGTCGGTCATATGCTCCAAGCCCATTTCGCCAATGGCAGCGCGCTCAAGCTCGATACGCTCAGCAGCGGTCATCTCGCCCAAGCCTTGCTCTCGGCTCTGCTGTTCGACGAGGAGCATTTTGATTTGAGCGGACAAATCCCGAAGCTGCTGCCGCAAGATGTCGCCTTCACGGGCAGCAGCAGCCGCCTCGTTCTGCCAGTGATGGGACTCTCTGAGGGCATCATCACGAACGGTGTTGGCATCGTCCAGCATCGTGGAATACTCCAAGACTTGCTGCTCGAGTCTGTCGTGCGCCTCTTTGATCTCGAGAACCTCTGGCGCTTGATTCTCGAGTTGAGTTACAAGCTCGTCCATTGCAGTAGAAAGCTTGTTGGTGCGCACCTGTTCCGCTGCCAATTGCTGCTGGCACTCGGTGTATTGTGTGTAGAGCTGTGTAAAGCTGAGGCCACCCACAGTCTTGCGCATGCTGCCTGGCATCGCAGAAGGTGAGCCTGCGCGAGAACCAAGGCGAGCGGGTGTCATAGGGTCGACTCCACCATTTCTCATGACAGGTGTGCTGGGCCTTGAGACACGCTGCTGCTCCATGCGCTCCACCTCCAACTCTAACTCAGCGACCCTGCGCTCAGCAGTCTCCTTATCGCCGCGCTCAGTCTCGATCTCAGCCTGCAGGCGACCGATCTCATCAGCGGCATCATCCTGGAGCCGAGTCACCTCCTGTTGTAGCTGCTCCGAGCGCTTCCGGTGTGTCTCGGCGTTCTGCTTCTGCAATTCAGCAAGACGTTTGCTGGAGTTGAGCTCAGTCTTGAATGCTTGCTCCTTGCGCCCAGCATCCTCCTGCAGACCAGCGATCCGCGCAAAAGCCTCGTCCGTCTTAGCTTGCAGGTCTTCGAGCCGCTGTCTCAGATTCTGCTCGCTCTTCCTCAACGTCTCCACAGTCGCATTGCTGTCCTCGAGCTCACGTTGCAGGCTCGCTATGCGCGCATTACGCTCCTTCCGGAACTTGGAGTGCTCTTGTGACCGCGTCTCCAGCTCACTGCTGTGCCATTCGTTGTTCTTCTTCAGGAGTTCAATCTCCTGCTGCAGGCTCTGCTCCTTGAACTTTTGCGACGATGCTGCATTCTCCAAGCTCTGGTTGCGCTCCTCCAACTGGCTGATCTCGCGACGGAGGGCGAGGAGCTTGCCGTGTTGCTCTGACAGCTCGGTAGCAAGCCGATCCTTTTCTGCTGACTTGCTCTCCACCAAAGCTAGAGCATCTCTGTTCGAAGCCTCCAATGTCTCGATCCTTTGTCTCAGTGCCTGAGTCTCCGCGGTGGACCCACTGGCGGAGGACCGCAACTGCTCCAGCTCTGAGGCCAGACTCTCACGCGCGCTCGCCGCCTCATTGAGCTTATTCCGCAGCTCCTCAATCTCCTTCGCCTGCCGCGTCACCTGCACTTTCTGCGACTTGACTTTGGTGTCGGCGGTCCGCACAGTGTTCTCCAGTTCCACATCCACCTTGAGCTTCTCAGCCTTGAGCTCGTCATACTCATGACCTTTCTCAGTCAGCGATTGAAGGAATGACTTGACGAGCTCCTGGGTTGGGGCGTCCAGTAATATTTGCAACTCGGATTCTTCGACGCTGTAGGTCGTTGCGAGGTAGGCCACATCCAGGGCCGTTGGGTCGGCAGCCCGTGCCCGGGTGCGCATCATGTATTTATGAAGGCTCGCTGTCTAGACCATCGCTGTCAGGAACTAATTGTTGAAAGCGCCACGTCGGCTTGGTGAATAGCGAGCGAAAGATGGCTGAGCAGTCTTTTTAGTCTTGTTTAGGAAGAACAGCGGAAGACGCGTCCGGAAGCGGCAGTAGCGACGCGACGCACAGACCATCGGATGACGAAGTTAAGCCTGGCAGCAGCGAATGGACTACAAACTCATTCTTCCACGGAACGTACCCAAGCGGACATCTTCACGTGCCGCCAGACTTGTGATATCAGGCTCTCGTAGATCCCATCGCATTCCACATCCGGGCCTGGAGCGCTTCACTGCAGCATCTGGGCCGTTCTCTGTCCATCTCAACGACGCTGGAGGATACTCTCCCAGAAGAGGACTGCGGAGTGCTCTCGAAGATAGCAGTCCGTCATGTCTCTTCAGAATCAGCTCAACCAGTTCCACAGCGACCGCGCGGAGGCTGCCAGGCGCAATCTGCCGCAGTCCCGACCGGCAGCAGCGCCCGTCCGCACAGCGACTCCAAAGCCGGCTACACCCACGCCGTCTCAGCCAGAGAAGAGGTCGCACGATGTCGCATTCCCAGCGGAGGTCGGCGCTGGCAAAGGCATTCTCGATCGTGTGCAACTCGCGATTGAGTATGCGAAGAAGCGCAGCCCAGAGACACTCTCCTTCGACACCATCATATCCTACCTTTCTCTCCCCAACGAGCTGGAGCAGAAGAAGCACCTTTTCCACCGTGCCTTGACAAACCACCCGCGCATCGCCTATGCTCCATCAGCTGAGAGCCAGAAGGCAATCGCAGTGGGCTCCACGCCGTCAGAGAAGGCCAAGGCAAAAGATCTGTTTAGGTATCGGCCGTTGCATCCTGTGACGAATGGTGAGGAACTGCGAGAATACCTAAGCAAGCAAGAGACGGCAGCGGGCATCTCTGTCAAGGAGCTGAAGGATGGATGGTATGTGTTGTCTTTCCCTACTCTGTGCAACACTAACAAGACAGGCCCGATTGTGCGTCTACCATCGACGCCCTTGAATCTCAAGGCCACCTCCTCGTCCTCCGCAACAAAAAAGACAATACAGCCCGCACCCTCTGGCTCGACAATCCATCCTTCCACATCACCAAACCGTCGGCCAACCCACCAATCGTCAAGCAAGCCGACCTCGATTTTCTCGAACGCTGGATGAAGATCAAGCTCCCAGCGAACGAGATGGACATTAGGAACGAATTGGAACGTGCAGGCCTGACACCCACGAGTGCAGTCAAGGAGATCAGAACGCAGGTCGCGAAGAAGAAAGAGCGGAAGAGGGTCGAGAGGAAGAATGGCAAGAAGACTAATACGCATCTTATTGGTGTGCTGAAGGACTTCTCGAAGATGAAAAAGTAGGCAGGTCAAGACTGAAGGATCCGGCATTTACGGCTTGGTATGATTAGCGAGGCGTTGGAGGTCGTGTGTTTTGGCAGCATTAACTTATCACCATAACGCTGATGAGGCTACATGTACGTTAGCTCCGGCTGCTGTGCTTAAATGAATCCTTTCCATGCTCCACAGGATCTCATCGAATCCTCCTCAAAAAGGTCGCCGCGAAGTCTACTTTCCCCCGCAGCATTGCCGCTCCTTCCTCGTCGTGTCAAAAGTGCGCTCAGGCGCTCGATCTCGCCATGCTTGCCCCACGGGATCCAACTGAGCGACTGTGGAGTGACAAAGCCCCTGCAGTCAACATCACAGGCATCCTCTATACTCATATTCGAGTACTGCTTGGCAGGTTGTGCAGACTTGCCAATCAGAACGCGCGCAACGTACATTGAGGCGAATGAGGCAGTGCTGAACTCGCGGCAGTGACATACTTCGATCAGGTTATCTGGCTGAGCTCGGGCTTTGACGGCATCGCAATGCTCGACTCGCGAGCACTGAGGGGCAGAGGTCAAGCCACCGGTGCTGGGCCAGAGTTGCGTTCCTGCTGCAAAGAGAACGCCGGAGACCAAGATATCCTGGCAAAATCGAGTCATGTGGGAGGTAGTTAGACTACCTCCTCATGTCATTGATGAACGACATCCTGTTCTCTATTGGACCGCGAGTCAGCGAGCTAGAGACGCTAAGAAGATGTAATGCTGTCATTGAAGCTCCATGTGTACATGTACCTTGGCTGCATTATTGTGGCGCGTCACACCATTCATGCGTCTCGCGCGGCCTCCCAGCAGGGCCACTCAGCGCAGGAATCTCGAGACTTGAGCGACGTCCGAGTGTGGATTACAGTAGCAGCGCATGGCAAACCTTCACGCCACCGCTGGATCTTCATACCACTAGCATCCCATCTTCTGACGCCCAGCCATGGTACCTCTTGGGCATACCATGAACGCGAAAGGGTCTGTGTCAGAAGAAGCTGGCCAAGCAAGGCACAGCTGAGTGCCGTGCATACACACAGCACGAGACGGGGACGCGCCTCGAAGGATGCGATGTGTCTCGGCATGGACACACAAGCTGACAGCCAGCAGGAAAGGCAGACGTCGTCAGTCCGTTACACAACGCTTCATCAGTCCAAGCTCCAACCAGCCTCCAGCCAATTCGATTTCAGATCCGCACAGTCTCGCTGCTGGACGGTGCTCGAAAGGTGGCGCCGTGGGCAATCCGGCTCGTTGCACGTGGAGGTCGTGCACACATTCGGGCAACCAATGATCTGAGAGCATAGTCGCCCTCGTATACGCAATTTACCGTCACTGTGTACTACGTGGATGCATGCTATGGCTGATAAAATCTGCATCGCAAGACGGCTTGGTCGTTTGTATTAGAGATGCTGCACGCAGGCCGACTTTGTCCTGGAAGCAGGTCCGCAGCAGGTCATTATTAAGATTTCGCATCATGCGCATGCGATCGTCGAGGCTGGGGGTCTCGACTCGGAGGGTGGTGGGTTTGGATCTGACTTTTCTTGCGATGTGCTTGCGATGGCGTGCATGATGATTGTTTTGCAGGGAGACTATTGGGGAAAGGCCAACACCGAGCATGATCCGCGACTAGGAATTCCCTGGTCGAAAGCTTGTTCTCCAAGTGGAGGAGGGGGAGGTCGGTGAGACAAAAGTTGTGTGCCCCAGGCCGAGTGGCCGGGGCGACGGAGGGAGACTACTACCGTATCATACTCGGGGCAGGTCGCGTTGTCTTGTCCGGTGAAGGAGAAGGAAGTCGAGAGGTGATGGAACATGTCGATGACCGATCGACACGTGATGCTACACATCCTCGACGTCGTCACGGACTCAGGACTACCTCGGTACTACTAGTACCTCCTACCTCCTAGTAGTAGAATCCATCCATCCATTGAGTGGTTGCGGACGCTGGCGCAGGGGTTGGGTCGAGCCGTAGCTCCTATCGAGGGTTCAGGGTGGGAGAGGATTTTCGGCTAATAACACGAGGGGTCCAGCCATCCCGATTGATCCCGTCGTCTCGACTAGCGATACATCTATCTTCCCTCCCCGAGCGCGCTGCGAAAAGAGCTCCCTTCATCATCATCACCATGACCGGGTAGCGACTGATATACGTACTGATATACGTACTGTACACTGCGAGTGACACGGCAGCCGACGTGGACGGGAGTGAGAGGGAGAGCCAACTCGGGCGTCCAGTCGCAGCTCGAGCAGCAGGCGTGCAGTAGCGCATGCAGTGTCAGGCGGGGCCACACCGCCAGTTGATAGTCCCTCAGGTAGTGAGGAGCTGCCCGTGGTCTATCGTCTGCAGCAGCCAAAGCAAGACGAGAGGGCGCACCCGATAACTCCAGGCCGCCTGACGCTGGTGCCACTCACCGTCGCCATCTCTACCCAGACACCCGCCCGATTCCCCCTACCGCAAGCGACCTATCCCACCCCCGAACATGCCATGTTGACCGCCCTTCGCTGCGCCATCGCCAGGAACTCGTTCGCAGCCAGCTGACGGCATCATCCTCAACCCTCACCAACACGACTACCTTGGCCCGTCGCCCGCCCGCCGACCACCATGGATCAGTTCGACTACTCTCAGGACCTGCTGTTTGGCACCAGCGATCCGCGGTCCTTCTCTTACCCGTTGCCGCAACACATCCATCAGCCCTCGACCAGTCACTACCAACACCACCAAGCCCATCCGCAGACCTGGCCGCCACTCGCGCTCGAGACGATGACTCCCGACGCGTACCACCAGCAACAGCAGCAGCAGCAGCAGCAGCAGCAGCACGCACCTTCGCATCCCTCGCAGCAAAACCACCAGCAGCGCCAGCAGACTCACCCTCCGACACACTACAGCCCAACGTCCTCGAGTCACCACCAACAGCCACTGTTCCAGCCTCAACAGCAGCCGAGCAGACCGAACAGCAACCATGCTCACCAGCCCGCCAACCCTCCAACGACAGGCCTCGACCTCGACTATGCCAGCATGCTCCCGGCCGACTGGCAGTATCAATTGCAGCAGGCTGCCGCTCAGCAACAACCATATCAGGTCCCGCAGAACAGCATGATGGGGATGGGCGCATTCCACACGGCTGCCTTTGGAGGGCAGTTGCAGACGTCGCCGGTGGACTACATGCCGCACGCGGCAGCCGAGAATTATGCGGTGACGCCCGGCATGGACACGGCCAACTTCATGAGCATGGCGGGCCCAATGGAGTCGATGAACGCGTTGGTGTATCCGTTGAACGACTACCAGAACGACGCGACGTTCGCCATGGCCATGAACCAGGCTGCCCTCAACCAGCAGGCAGTGGAGTCCGCGAACTCGAGCGTGCCCGGCAGCTCGCCCACCAACACCCTCTACGAGGTGCAGTCCGCCTCGGATAATGAGGGCTGGAACATCGTCAACTTCAACCAGGATTCCAATCGCCACTCGCTCGACTCGCTCGGCACCGTCTCAAATCCGAGTCAGAACCTCCACATCCGAACGAATTCCGACGCATCGACGTCTGATGGTCCGGACTCTGCAGACTTGTCGGGCAGCTACGAAGAGATCCCGCCGTGGCCCATGAGCTCGCCTCACGACTTTCATGGCAGCGAGTGGCTAGAGCAACAGTACGTCCAACGAGCCCACGCTCTGCCAATCAACGCGAATCAGCATCACACGTCCCCGACCTCGTCACTCGCCGTCAGCCCCACGACGGGCGTGCCGACTGTCTACCACTCGAGCGGCTCGTCGTCGACGTCGCCCACTTCGTCTGGACCCTTGTCACCGCCCGTGCGCCGTCGGAAGTCGCCGCTCGAGGGTAAGACCACGAAGGCTGTCATCAAGAAGGTGGCCCACAGCACCCGCAAGGACGCCACTGCCGAGAAGAAGGTCGGCCGCAGACGCGGTCCGCTCAGGCAAGATCAACGCCAGCAAGCTCACGAGATTCGAAAACTCCGTGCCTGCTTGCGCTGCAAATTCCTGAAGAAGACTTGCGATAAAGGCATGCCATGTGGCGGTTGCCGGCCAAGCCATGCGAGACTGTGGCAAGTGCCGTGCACGCGCATGGACATCAAGGATATCGGCTACTTCATGAAGGACTGGAAGGCTGATTACGAGCGCCACATCAGCCTTGGCTTTTCCGTCGGTAACATCAAAGGCTTCAGCGCGATGGAGAAGACCTTGTACATCACTCACGGTTATGGCCACTACCTACCGATCAATGCTCGTGAGGTGTTTGTGCGCGATGACAATTGCTTCAGCGTAGACTGGATTGAGACAGTCCATGATACACCTCGGGAGTTTGAGCTGAACACTGCCAAGCTTTCCGCGGGTATGGAGGGTGTCAGCACCAGCCTACTGTCTGAGTATCTCGACCGTCATGTCGAGACGGGCTTCGAGTCTTTCGTCGACGACTACTTTGAGGGGACCAAGTTCCTCACCGAGATTCTCAAAACCGCCTACCGTTACTATCAGAGGGAGCAGACGGTCTCCGTTCGCAAGGCGCTCAAGCTCGTCCTGGCGTACAACTTGACTCTCCACGTCACAATGGTCGAAGGTCTTGCAGAGGAAGAGACCACCGGCAAGATTGACGACGTCGAATCTCGCTTCAATGGCAAAGTTGTCGCTCCGGTCATGATCAACTTCCAGGTCAAGTGCGCCCTGGCCGATATGTGGCGGGAGCTTCAGAAAGACATTCTGGAGGAGCTGTCGTCACTATACTCGTCAGTCTACTCAGGTGACAAGCTGAAGAATTGGCCGACCATCTTCATGCTCGCGGCCATTCTGCTTGCCATCTGGGAAGAGATGCAATTCGACTGCCATTACCGTGTGCCAGACGAGAACGCCGTCAACCAGTTTTGCGAAGACATGGAGAGGACGCCCGTCGGCGTGATCGTCGGTCTGTTCCAGGCCATCTCGACCAAGCTTCCGGGTCTTGGTGAATGGGACACGAGGAAGCATGGTCATCTGTTGAACTCCAACCCGGCGGTCTGCGACGCACTGACCGAAGTGCGAGGCCATGTCAACAAATACGGTATGCATCGCCATCTCCGTTTCAGGACGAGCTACTGACATGATTCGCAGAGACATACCTCAAAGAGCGCTCTACAGCCAAATTCGACCGCTCCGACTTTGACTCACTCAGCAACAAATTCCTAAGCAAACTCGTAATCCGCGCAAACTAGTATAGGGTCCAACGATCGTGACGAGCAGCTCCATCAGCATGACGGCGAAAAGCAAGCCGTCACAAATGAACAGAAGCATTAGATGCACAGCGACCATGATAACGATGACCAAGATGATTGATTCGACACGATGATGCTTGCGACTCTACACGATCACGAAGCAGGCGATTCACGGCCGATTGAACACAAGATTGACAGCCACTGCATGCACATACAGTTTCCTATTGTTCTTGCTATTCTACGGCGGCCCCACGTTCGCTTCAGTCTGCCTCATCCTGCTCGAGCGCGGTGAGGAGACGACCGACCGTCGGGCATGCTCTTACTTCACGACTGTACTTGTTTCGGCTCGGACAATGATACCACTATCGCGTGTGGGCGTCGGGGGCAGGGAGCATTGAAAGGACAGACTTACGATGATGGCAACATTACTCGATGACCGTAAATTGTGCTGAAGACGAGCGAGAGATGCTGATTGTTGGTCATTTTTTGATGTTGATAAGGTGTCAAACGTTTGACGAGAAACGGGCTTCACGGGCATATGGATGGACGCAATGTAAATGGATGGAGCATGCAAGCGGAAGCGAGTATGACGCTTGGCTCCGAGCCTTCATTTGATCGGAATCTCTTGAATGTCTCGGGGCTCGCTGCGGCTGAGGTGACTATGCTGCGCTCGCGATTGCTAGACAAGCTGGCCCGTAAGCTCTCCCGTACATGACAACTTCTAATTTTCCAAATCCCTTTGGCACATTACGCGGTCCTGCAACGAATCAGTGGCGTGCCATACATGACCTATGATGTGGTGGACGGACGCCCTGCTCGGTGCTCCCGACAGTCCTGCACCTCCCTCTTTCCCTCGCAGATGCCCCGAGTCCCTCAAATCCGCACCTGTTCTCCCAACCCTCCCTTCTCCGCCCCATCCCCCCGTGATCGCAGCGCCCGGTCGACCTTCTTCCTCGGTCGCCTCCGGGTGGAACACGCCGCCGACCCCGCTGCCCTCTGAAAACGATCGAGCTGATTGTGGTCTTTTGTAGATGCATTTTCGACTTCGTCCATCAGCTCTCTACTGCACGATGCTGACGGTGAGAAGACCACTCGGTGTCGGTCCTAGATCGCGGACGAGGATTGCCTGCCACGATTGTCTGCAGTACATCCATTCACGATCGTCCCCTTACCCGGGACGCTTTCATGCCGCCATCAGTCCCAATCAACAAGACTAGCAGCTTCGGGACTGTATGGATCGGCTTCAGTCTGCTTATTATTACATGTACACATCGAAGGTTTTGGGAGACTCACTAGGAGCTTACTCCGTCTCCGCCTCTGACGAGTCACGACTCGCATCTGCAACAATGTTCACAATCTAATCCCACCACCTACAACAGGTATCTTCCCAACATCGATCCAGCCATGGCAGAAATGGCAACAGATCACGAGAACTTCTCAGTCCGCCTGGAGCTACGATCGATCAGCCACGCGGGTTCCATGGCGTAGCTGCCCTGTTTGCTCCGCCCCTGTCGAGGAGGCTGTCGGGCGGGTGCGTCTATCAGTTCTGGAACCTGGCTAATGGATACGGGTTGGTTGAGTTGGTGCCCGTGGGTGGGAAGGCTGAGTCGCGCGCGTACCAGGAGGTGTTAGAACGGGCACGGGACGGGAGGAAGGTGGTTGAGAGGCGCCAAGTCGAAGGCATCGGATCTTTATCTATTTTTGGGGACTTTAGGGCTTATCAGGCTCAATTGGAGGCCACCAGAGATGTGCATGTCCGGTCGAGCAACGAGGGTAGTCAGGGGGCTCTTCTCGCAGAGCTCAAGAGTGAGCATAATCAAGATAGCCGCTTGCCTGTCCCTGAAAGCCGTGTCGACTGGACTGACTTCGAGTAGTCTGTTGGGGAGGGCTCTTGAGTTGAGTCACCAGTGACCAAATGCAGCGAGGGTTCGAGATATCGACGGACAGAACAGGCAGACACATTTCCAATATTATACACCATACAGTCGTGCCTAGATGACTGGTTCCCGCAACAGTTCAATTGGATCGCACAGACGATGTTCTGATGCAGAAAGTGGGTCCATTGATCTGTACGTTCGTGTTGCCTGCATGTCCACAATGCTCGATTATTTTCCTCAAAAGACTCTACGCAGCTGCTGTTGGGCCTCATCCGTCGAGCAAGGAGGCAAGCCAGCACCATCTCGTCGCAGAGCTGGGCAGCGATCGTACGCAAGACGTGCGGTCATCTCCTGTGTTGACTGCTCCCATTCCCATTGATCTGCCAGAACCCCTTTGCTTAAATCCCAAAGCAAACTCACCTCAATCATGCGCAGCGAGAGCTTTTGAGGTGTTGATGGGACATAAGGGGTAGGGTGGCGAATCGGCAAGACGTCAAGATTAGAGATGCCTGGGGAATGTCCCGTTATGCACCCAGCGCAAAAAGCTCGCAGAGCAACAAACAATTCTCTCTGCCTTTGCTGAGAAAGGGATAGCGGGTATAGCGGGTGCACTCCGGAGTCTAGGCATGTCGACTAGAAGCGCATGTCGATCTGAGACTTCCAGATCATATGTGGTAGTCTTTGGTGCTGATACGCACCTGGTTGACGTGCCATGCATACAGAACGACGACACGCAAAGCGCCCAGCTCTACCTGAGATGCCAGGGCAGGGGGTCGCGCGAATACATCAGAGATTACCGAGCAGTCGCGCGTTCAGGCGGGTTGCCTCAAAGTGCGCATCCACCTCCACAGACTTTTTCACGAAACAGCAGCGACTCCACGCCCGCTCTTCCCTCTCAACCCCAGCATCAAAGCCGGCACCACAGCCACACAAGCCATGACAGCCTGGAATATGAGGGTCCTCCTCAAACTCCCCACCGGCTGGCCCACCTCCCCCTCTAGAGCTCCCATCACCAGAATAAATACCGCGCCCAGCAACTGCCCTCCGCTCCAACAGATCGTGCTCGTAATCTCCGGACTAACGGGATGCGTTACCACGACCAGATACTCCAACGCACAGGGCAGGAGGGCGAAACTCGTCGCGCCCAGAGCAGCGCAAATAGTGTAGACGCCTGCGATGCTGCCGGTGGAGGGGACGAAGATGAGGACTACATAGCTCGCTGCTATGAGCGGGACGAGGAGTTTGATTGTCCAGAGGTAGGCTTTGGTGCGGTCGACGAGGGGCGAGACGAGGGCGGAGGCGACGAGCCCGACGAGGATGAGGAGACCGCCGGCTATCCCGGCTTGCGTTTCGGTGAAGGCGTAGGGTTCCAGGATCTGGTTGAGGAGGGAGGAGGTGGCGTTGAAGAGGGCGACGTAGAGGGAGAAGGGGATGAATAGGAGCCAGAACGACAGGTTCTTCGGCAGGATCTTGAACGCGGGGCGGAGATCGAGTGGTTCTTCCGCGGCTATGGCGGAGGGCGGGGTGGGTGGTGCGCGAGGGAGGAAGGGCGCAGGGATCGTGGAGACGGTGCTCAGGATCGCGGTGTAGAGCACCAGTTTCGGGATCCCGGAGGTGTCGCCTGAATCCGTCCCCGGAGCCCACAGCGGTCCTATGAGCTGGCCCAGCGCGGCGCCAAGCGGATTCGCAAGCGTCATGACCGCAATCGCCGACACGCGCCCTGAGTCCGAGAACCACAGATTCGCGTACCGCGACGGCGCCGCCAGCACAAACGGCTGAGCGAAGCCGATCACGACCTGCCCGAACACCACGACCCCAAACCTTCCATGCGCACCCGCGGCTGTGCCGGCGTAGCGGATCCAGTTCCCGACTAGGACGAGGACGCTGGAGATGAGGATGGAGGTCTTGGGCCCGCCTTTGTTGAGGGCGAGGATCACGAGGGGTGTGGGGGGGAGGAAGGCGAAGAGGAAGGCGGTGGAGAGCCAGTTGATGGAGGTCTGCGGGAGGGAGAAGTAGGTGGCGGAGGTGGAGGAGACGGGGGCGAAGGTGAGCCAGGACCAGGAGATGACGATGTTGAGGAGGATGAGGTGCAGGAGGCCGAGGTAGCGGTGGGGGTAGAGGGTGTACGGGTGGGATTGGTTGGGGGCGGTGGGGGTGGTGGCGGGGGGGTCGGAGGGGCCGTCTTCGGTGTGACTGCATTCGAGGTGGACCGGGGTCTTGGCATTTTTGTATTGGGCTACTGTCGTGGGAGTCTCTTCGACGAGCGCATCAGGTGACTGGAGGTGTTGCATCTCGTCTGCTCCTTGCGCTTCTTGGGCAGGCGAGAAGTCGACCCTCATTGTTCGCTGGACGTCCTAGATAGGAAGGTAGCGACTCGGGCTATCGTGCAACGTTCAACCCCATTATTATGCGAGTTACATTGGACTCATTCTGATATGGTGTGTACATGTACATGTATATACTTCGTAGGTGAATGTTGAGATGCAGCGGGACATGCGTCATATGTTGCGGGAGGAGCCTCGCGCTAGCATGTGATTGTATCGGCCTCAGTCAGCAATCCGGCCGGATCAACTTACGTGAGAGTGAGTGAATGCAGGTGGAAGGCGACACATCTAGAACTCTCCATACCACTGCCACCTCTTGGACTTCCACCTCTCACAAAACCTCTCTTGACGTCCCGCTCCGCCCCGCCACCAGCTGCACCTCGCCTCCTATCCTCATCATGTCATCCTTCCAGACGTTCACAGGCTCTGGCAAGCGACCTCGCAACGTCAACCTCTCCGGCCGCCCCACCAATCCCTTCGCAGCCTCAGGGCCCGGCGCGAGTGGTCCCAAGTCGGCCGTCGCCAGCGCCCAGCACGACCGTCTGCAGCGAGAGCAACAGCGCCAACGCCTCCAGGCATCATCTCGCATCCAACGAGTCTTTCGCGGCCACAGCGCACGACGGAGGACCTTTGCGACTTGGCGGCAGATATGGGACGACATCGAGGCGCAGAGCAGAGGGACGGGCGTGTATGAGGATGAGGAGCAGAGCCTGAGGCAGCTGCGGCGGATGTTGCTGTTTTATCGCCCGAAGGAGGACGTGAAGCGGTTGACGTGGTATGGTATGAGGCAGATGGCGACGGAGAGTGAATCGAAGGGAGAGACGGCGCGGGATGCTGAAAGATGGCCGACGGCGTATGGGAAGCTGTGCAAGGCATGCACGGCAGCATTACGGGCGAGAGATCAGGCAGACACCGAGTCGGATCAACAGATCTTGACGATCCTCGGGTTCGCGGCGCGACGGTCACGGTTTCGTCGGCCGGAGGATGCCGTGGAGTACTATGAGATCTTGACGAATCTGCGTGATGTGCCGCCAGATCCGCTACAGAATGCTTTGCTGGCTCCATTGCAGACGGGTTCAAGAGAGGCATACGTGGGTTTGGCTGTGTTGCTTGCTCGGCCGTTGGATCCGAGCATGATCAAGCTGCTGCGGTCCTCCATCGATGCGAAGGCGCTGTGTGAGGCGCTGGATCGAATACCAGAGAGCAGCAACGCCACGAACCGCTCCCGTCTATGGCTACTAGGCAATTTCATCTGCTTGGCTGGCAGGTCCAACCTGACCACAAATACCACGACAATAGCTCGACTGCTTGGATCACTCGCCGATGAGGTGGACTTCGATGGCTCTGCCATCGACATGGATAACATCGCTTTTGATCGGGATGTGCTTTCCAAGGTGGCGACCGGTCTGCCTCTCAACACGTACCTGAACGAGCAGGTGGCGTCTCTGGTCAACCAAGAAACGATACGCAATCTCCTGGTACGCGACTCCACGACGTCCAGCGCGAGTGATGCTCAGATGCTGGCCGGTTACGCTTTGACGCTACTACGATGCTTCCCTCGGCGCGCCGACGACATCCGCATGTGGCTGTATCTTGGTCCGATCAAAGCACAATCGAACGATGTACCTGCGACGCAGTACTTCTGGAACGCCGCCAAACTAGGCAACAGAACCTTTGACACGATACGCCAGGATTCCCGCAAAGTGCTGTCCATCATCAAGTCTCCCTCATCAGGATCAAAAGAGGACTGGACAGTCATACTTGTGTTCTTGGAGCTGTATACGTTCCTGTTGAAGATCATGGACGATGAGGAATTCATGGGCAATGCGTATAGCGGCCGCAACAGTGCGATACCGACCGGAGATGTCGCCGAGCTTGTCACTTTCCTCAAGAACCTTGGCTTCACACTATACTTTCATGCTTCAGAGCTCAACGCGGCCGGCGATGCGTCTGCCAGGGATGCCAGTACCTCGAGCCTAAGCAGACATTTCGGCCACGGTGCAGTCTACGAGGCGCCCCGGAGCACCGACAGCAAGCCACTCACCCTCGCCGGACTTCCCGGACTCACCATCGACTATCTGAAGGGACTGGTGACTGCCCTCCTTCGTTCCATATATGAACGCGACTCTAGACGATCGTTCCTACCCAAAGACCACTGGCTGATGACGGACCGCTTCGACATGACTGCCTTTATCCCTGGCGTGGTCGCCGAAGAGGAATCGCGGCACGTCGTTCAGGAGCAAGACGATGAAGACAAAGATGTAGAGTCAGAGGATGACGAGGTGGAACCCACGGGCATACGCACTGCCGGCACGACCATGGGCCGGGCAGCTGTTTTGCGCTCGCAAGAAGCACGGGAAAGAGCACAGCGGAAAGCTTCGCGGAGGCGGTATCTTGAGTCTGTGGCGCCGAGGCTGGAGATACTGCAGAACATGCCTTTCTTCATCCCGTTCACTACCAGGGTGGAGATCTTCCGACAGTTCGTGCACCTCGATCAGCAGAAACGCCGGAACGGTGCCGTGGACCCAGATCTGTGGAGGCAGAGCATGATGTTCCAGCCTCCTTCCCACGGCATCTCTCCTCAACATATGCTGGCGAGGCACCATGCGAAGATTAAGCGGAAGAATGAGTTCAACGACGCTTTCGAACAGTTTTACGACCTCGGAGCAGACTTGAAAGAGCCGATCCAAATCACATTCGTAGACGAGTTTGATATTCCAGAAGCCGGTATCGATGGCGGCGGCGTCACCAAAGAGTTTCTCACCTCCGTCATCACGCAAGCGTTCGACCCAGGCAACGAGAACATCGAGCACGCCTACTTTGTCGAGAACGAGAAGCACCTACTCCATCCCAACCCCACGGCCTTGGAAGACATGAAAGCACGCTACCAGTCCATGGGCCTCGGTATGCGCGACTCGGGCATGCGAGCGGCCATCAAAGACCTCCTGGCGCAGTACGAGTTCCTCGGGCGCATCATCGGCAAATGCCTCTACGAAGCGATCCTCGTCGACGTCAGCTTCGCCGGCTTCTTCCTCAAGAAATGGGCGCTCACCGGCGGCTCCAACGCGGCGACCCACGAGAGCGGCTACCGCGCGAACATCAACGACCTCCGCGAACTCGACGAAGGCCTCTACCGCGGGCTGCTGGCCCTCAAGAACGCGCCAGCGGAGCAGCTCGAAGAGTTTTCGCTCAGCTTCACGGTCGACGACGTGGTGGGCGCGGAGGACTCGAAGCGCGTCATCGAGCGCGAGCTCATCCCCAACGGGGCCAACACGCCTGTGACGGCGGAGAACCGGCTCATCTACATCAACCGCATGTCTTGGTACCGCCTGCAAGGGCAATCGGCGGCGCAGACGTCGCACTTCCTCAAAGGCCTGGGCACCATCATCCAACCCAGCTGGCTCAGCATGTTCAACCAACTGGAGCTGCAGACGCTCATCGGCGGGGCGGCGGCGGAGATCGACCTCGCGGACCTGCGACGCAACACGCTGTACGGCGGGCTGTACGTGATCGGCGACGACGGCGAGGAGCACCCGTCGATCCAGCTGTTCTGGCGGGTGATGGAGTCGCTGCCGGACAGCGAGCGGCGCAAGGTGCTGAAGTTTGTGACGAGCACGCCGCGGGGACCGCTGCTGGGGTTCGCCATGTTGAACCCGCGGTTCAGCATCCGGGACTCCGGGGCGGACGAGGGCCGGTTCCCGACGACGAGCACGTGCGTGAACCTGTTGAAGCTGCCGGTGTACCGGAGCGAGGGGGTGTTGCGGGAGCGGTTGGTGGCGGCGGTGAATGCGGGGGCGGGGTTTGATCTGTCGTAGACTCGTGATCAGGATCCTCGAGGGTGGATGATGGCTCCCATGTGCTTTTGGCGGATGGTGTCAGTCAATATTCGTATGTGCATGCACCTCAGATGGACGACTTGGTGATCGACTGCATTTGTTTCCGATCAGACTTGTGTGATTCAGGTCAAGTTAGATGTATGATGTGGTGATTGATGAGCACAGCTATTCGTGAGAGATGGGGAATGCTTCATCTCAACTATAGGAGGTAAGAGGTACATGTAGTCCCTGTGGGAAGATGGACGGGGTCATCAGGTTTCGGTCGGGTCATTTCGGGCCGAGTGTGGAGACGGAGCCTGGAAGAGAGAGAAGTCTGCCTGTACCACCCACCCCCATCACGACTTCACATCAGACACCGGGCAGATAGAGGCGCTCGATCTCAATAACTAATCAATCAATCAATCAATCATATTCATTATTCTTACCCTAGGGCGCGTGTTCCAGGCAGCCATCCAGCACACGAGCATGACACGGTCGCGCTGCCTCTGACCGTCCCGACGCGACTGCCTGGGTCGTGATCATACCGTATCAGGACATGGTGCAGGAAGGCGCGATGGAGCATGACGCGCGGGTGCTGGTGGAGCAGGTGACGGCGGGGTTGGAGGCGCTGCAGGAGGAATACCAGCAGCTGTTCGCGCAGCACCGGCGCCTGGAGAGGAAGCTGGCCACGGCGAGGGAGCAGGTGAGTCAACCATTTGATTGATTACCTTAACTCGTATCAATCAATGCTTGCGTGATGAATCACCTTTAGCTCTAGATCTGGAGTCGCGTGCGGCGGTGATAGATCCTTCAAATTGACTCTGACGTGCGGTATTGACTGTCGCTATCTATTGCTTAATCCATCAAAAGTACATGTAATCGGGCACCTGCTGATCATGGTGTATTGCACAGTACAACGCACTCGCCAAGCTCTGCGATTCCGGCGCCGTGACGACGCCCCCCCTCAGCCTCGCCGCATCGTCGCCCGCCCCCCACACCCGCGACCCCGCCGAGCCCACCACCATCGCCGCCATCCTCTGCTCACGACGCTCACATGATGCCGCCGCCAAGGTCAGCTCCGCCGTCGCAGCCGCCCAGACGCTGAAGCGGCGGCCGCCGAACCCGAGCGGCGGCGGCAGCGGCGGGGACGGCGTGAAGATCTGGTCGGGTCCGGCCGCCGACACCGACAAGGGCAGCTCGATGATGCCGTCCATCTCCGAGTCGCCGCTGGAACAGGACTTCACCATCGAGGGCAAGCCGAGTCGACTAGGCTGTCCGTTTGCGAGCATGGCCGGGAAGAAGCTGTCGAGTCATGCCGCGAGTGTCTTGAGCCGCTACAACACCAAGGACAGCGCCAATGGGAATGCCGTGTCGAGCACGCCTGTCAGCTCAGTCAGTCGCGTGAATGGCAGGGAGAGCTACAGCCGACGAGAGAGCAGACGCGCGAGTTTCAGAGATCCCATCAAGGCCGAGATCTGCGGATTATCCGACCACAACAAGCCTGTCGAGGAGGTCGAGAGACCGCCAGCAGACCCGGCTCTGAAACAGCACGTCGAAGGCCCCGAGACCGCAGATGTCGGCGTCTGCCCCATCCGCTTCCTCAACCAGCACTCCCCCGAAGAAGTCGCCACCTACTTCGAAAAGCACAAACACGAGCTGCCCCGCTCCCACGAAGTCTGCGTCCGTCGCTACCAGAGCAACGAGGAGCAGATCAAGCAGCTCGACGCCAAATACGGCAACCTCGTCTCGATGATTCAAGGTTTAGGCGCGAAACACCAGGATTACCTCCCCGAGGAGCCGGACCCCGAAGACGCGGAACACGAGACGGCCGTGGAGGACGCGCGGAGTAATGAGAAGGTGAGGAAGTGGGCGAGCAGTATTGTGGCGGATGCGGGGGAGGCGGCTGGGGAGGATGAGAGGGGAGAAGAGGAGAGGCAGCAGCATTTCGAGAGGCCGCTGAGGGATATCAGGGTCGGAGAGAGCCCGAGTCGGCCGTGGGGCATCGCTGTGCCGGCGCGGTTTGTGGAGGCGGCGGAGGTGGAGGGGAGCAGGGCGCCGAGTGAGCCTGCAAGGGTGGGAGTGGAGAAGGAGACGGATGGGAGGGGTGGGAAGTGCCCGTTTGGTTTTCGGGAGGAGGGTGGGGTCAAGTCGCCGCCGCCGTTGGTCGTGCCTAGTGAGCCTGTTGCAGCTGCGGATGTGGAAGATGGGCAGGCGCGGAGTAAAGTGGCGGCGCCGGCTTTCATCGCTGCCGATGCTGTTCGGGAGACTGGGGAGGGTGGGAAGGCGGGGGGGACGGTGTTCACGGGGCCTGTGTTTGTGGGGTATAGTGCTGAAGACGCTATCAAGATCTTACGCGAGACGGGGTTGGGTCGGTAGGAATTGATGATGATATGAACTATGATGTGTTCTTGGATGAGAGTGTACTGTCTACGGGATAGTAGTGCAGTAGTGGGACCGGCAGACGAACTCGGTGGCCAAGCGGCCCAAGCCTGGGTAGAGATTGGCAAAATCCTTCAGTTATCAAGGCAACCCATGGCATTCTTATAATAGCCAATATTGATGACGTCAGCAGCGATTCCGACACTCCCACTCGCACCTCGTCCGGAACGACCACCTATCCTCTCCACCACCGAACCACCATCATGCCCTCCCTCCGCCCTCGAGCTCCACTCCCCGCCCGGAGGACCTAGCTAGTCTCGACCCTCCACCCTCCAGACCAACAGAAAGAATCCTAAACAAAATGGGCCCCTTCATCACCTGGACCCACCTCACCACCCACATCCTCCCTGGCCCCACCACCCCCTCCTACTTCTTTCCCTTCCTCCTCCTCCCCCTCGCCCTCCTGATCCCGCGCTCCACCCTCTCACGCTCGTACGTCTTCCCCTTCCCCTTCCCCCTGCCCCTTTGACCCAATAGGAGTAAATGATTTATATTTATGGATGACGAACAGGGCGAGCGCAACCCTCTTCCTCCCGCTCATCGCAGCGAGCCTCCTGCACGCCTGGAGCCGCATGCGCGCCCTCGACGTCATCTCCTTGGACGCGCTACTCTGGTCGTGGTGGCTACTGGCGGGGCGGGACGTGCAGGGGTCATTTCGGTGGGTGGGTCCCGGAGACAATGGCGGTGGCGGTGGAAAGGGGGAGATCGTGGAGCATCCGTACCCGGAGGATGATCTCTGGGCCCGCATCAGGTGGCTCGCGCGATTGCTCGGGAACGCGCAGCTGAGGAACTGGAGGATCGGCGTGAAGAGTCACGACGCGCGACAGCCTGTGAGGCCCGGGTTCGGGAGTCCCGGGGAGCTCCTGCGCGTCGCGGCCTGCTCGTTCGCGGTGGCTTATGTGGTGCTCGATCTCACGAGCGCGTATACGGCTATAGATCCCTACTTCACCGACCCTTACGTCTCCGTCGACGCGCCCCTGCCGTCGGCCGTCGACCGTCTCTCGTTCCTGCCGCCGAGGGTCGTGCGGACGACGGTGCACGGCGCGCAGCTGTACACGATGGTCGGACTGATGTTCTCGACGCCCCCCGCGCTCCCCGCGCTCCTCGCCGCCCTGCACCTCATCCCGGCGTCCTGGTCCCCGCACACGCAACCGCGTGACTTCGGCCCGTGGGCCTCGATCGCCACCCACGGCCTGCGGGGGCTCTGGGGCGCGTTCTGGCACCAGAACATGCGGTTCGTGGCGGGCGGCGTCGGGTACGGCGTCGCGGAGGCGTTGGGGCTGCGGGAGGGCCGGTGGCCGCGCTACGCGGTGTTGGTAGCGACGACGTTCTGGGCGAGCGGGATGATCCATATGGGGCTCGTGCCGGCGGAGCCGTTGTTCATGCGGGCGGAGGAGGGCGTGCGCGGGGTGAGGGTGCGGATGGCGGGATTTTTCTGGGTGCAGGTCGTGGGGATCTTGGGGGAGGTGGTGGTGGGGGAGAGGTTTGGGAGGAAGGCGGGATGGGGGAGCATGGTGGGGAATCTGGCGTGGGTTTATGTGTGGTTGGTGCTGACGTTGCCGATTTTGATGGATGCGGAGAGGCAGTTGGGGTACTGGAGGGTGTGGCCTGTGCCGGTGAGTTTGTGGAGGGGATTGAGGGGGGAGGGGTGGGTGGTTTGGAAGTTTTTGGTTGGGTGAGGGGGTTTTTCGGGAGGAGCTTAGGCTGCGATTGTTGGGATCGAGTGATGATGGCTTAGGTTGGAGAAGATGTTGGGGATGCGTATGCTGTCACGGTGAGGGATTGGCTCTAGGCGATCACCAGGTCTGTCTATCGGGCTTCAAGCCTCTCAGCACGCATCGTCCTGATGTGCCGGCTCGCTCTTGGCGACCTCCGACCCTCTTTCATCAGCTCCGCCGACGTCAATCCACGCACGCAAGCTTTGCTCTCTGCTAACCATGCTGACCGCGTCAGCTCAGCTCCTGACCTACAGCCCTGAATGCGTCCACGCCTCCGACATCCTCCACCACACGAGGAGGGCAGAGTCGAAACACGAATCGGCCTTGCACGAGGGAGCCGCATCCAAGACTTTGGTGGCATGAGCCGCTCGCTCATGCCCGGGACGCAAGCACACACGAGGAAGATGAGCGCCTTGCACCACCTTCACCTGCACGACGAGGCCCTGAGTTCTATCGTGCGTTCACTACTGCGCCTGCAATGTTTGAGCCTCCTTTTCGATCGATCCGGACGGGCGGCTGAGGTCTTTTAGCACGATTCCGGCAAGTTTAACAAGCGTAAGGGAATGTCATAAAATTCGTGATCCGAGGAAGTGCTTATAGGTACTGATGTTCCTCTCTGTATCGCGGTTCAATCTCTTCTATGTTGGTCTCTGGAGGTACGTCTACTGCTAATTAAGCTGTTGGTTACTCGGTCGTGACGGTACTCCGAAGCCTGAGGTCATATCAGGTCCAAGCCTAATGGAATCGGTCTGGGGCATGGTGATTGATTTCTCAGTCGGTACAAATGGCTGGCCGAGGTTTGGAGAAGATTGGAGAAAAGACCTGTCAGAGACTGTCCAACCCCGAGGACACTCATTCAGCACCACGTTCTCAAAGACAAGCTTTGAGACGGATATCTTTCGGGCGTCCGAAGAGATTGAGTGTTCTCTGGCTGAAGGTCCGAGACGATGCAGCCCATGAGCTGCATCTCTGGTCACAGCACGAGGACATCTCGATGCCTATCGGATTCTGACTGAGTAATGGGCATCCGCGGATGAGATTAGCCTGTTCCAGTTGGTGACACTGGAGCTCCTAGTCTGCTGGTTTCGACAACGAGGGCGCCAGATACTCGACAGCCATCGAGACCGAGTGCCCACCGTCTCATATCGACCAGTGCGATGAACCATCACTTTCGTCCGACGGTCTGACGGGGCATGGGGATTGATTCGAGGATAGATCAAGAAGTGTGGACCGCGAGATAAGCAATGAGCTAGAGATCTAGCGCACCTGGGTCTTGTTGAGAGGTCCATTTGGTGAGGCAGGTCCGGCGTGGAATGGGCCTGGGTCCGTTGAGATTGCGGTTTCCACGTTGGTGAGCCGTCGATGACTGACGGCGCCCCTATTGCTTGTCAAGTCGAGTGGAGGTCGTGTCAGGGCGCACCATCTATCAAGATTGATGATGTGACGTTACTCGGCCCCCAGAACTCCAAGGAAGCACAGAGTGCCGCCAGATCCAGCACTTACCGTCCTGTGCCTGGGTGATTCGCGACAACGGCTCCTGCCCGCCACTCTACCTCATACCGATCCCCACGTGGAGACGGACCCACGTGTGATGCGCCGCCCTGATCCCCATCCCTCCCGCACGATGTCGACTCTCTCAACACGACAGCGTCGACACCAGTCTCGTAACAAAACGATGGTATCAGATCATTTCGGGGAGACTAGGGCCGCCGGCAAAGCCCCCCCTTCCCCAAACCGCCGATCCGCCCCATGTCTCGGGCGGCGGAGGTGTCAACTCTCCGTTCTTCTTCGGGAGTACTTCGACATGTCCTGTCCTGGCTGGAGCTTCTCCTTCACGTCGTGGCGTCGACACAAGCGTGGGGCGTAAGGTTGAGATCTGTTGGCGCGGTCGCCCCATTAGGTGTTGTTTTTTGGGCACGGCCGTCAGACCACCATGTCCACCATTGTGTCCTGAGATGGAGCTGGGTTCGCTTTAGCCTGGCAGGGGAGGGTTTGGGTCTGATGGCTCTTGTTTCGTATGGGCGCTCGACGAGAGAGATATGGCTGAATGGGGGGGCATGATGCGCAAGAGGTGTTGTGTATGTGTGTGAGTCCGGCGCGGTGATGCTCGGTGGGTGGCCGATTTGGCATCCATATATATATGAGTGAAAAGGAGTCTGCTCTCTCCCAGACGACAAGACATCATTCAGCACACGACGGATCAGTGAACACTGTCGCTTTTTCGGGAGAACAGAGACCAAGGGAAATATGAAGGCTTTCGTTACTTTCGGGCTCGTCGGCCTCGTCGCCGCTATGCCAAGGAACGTGGTTCAGCACAAAGTCAGTCGACATCCTCTCAAAAGATGACACCATATACTCACCCTCCTCACAGCCCACGACGACCAACTTCACCAGCCCCTCCAACCTCACCAGCCCCACCAACCCCTCCGACCTGCCCCTCCCACCACTCACCTCCGGCCTCCCCACCCTCACCAACCACACCCTCCCCGCGCCCGGGCCCTCCGTCCCATCCAAAAACACCTCCTCCCCGACCCTCACCTACTTCACCGGCAACGTCCTCCACTCCGGCAGCGACATCCACGACCTGCCCATCGCCGCCACCGGCGGCACCCTCTACCTCGGCAAGACCCGCACGACCCACACGCCCGCGGGCGCCGTCGCCACCAACTCTTCCTCGTCCCCGGAGACCGTCTTCGCCTACGCCCCCGACGCGTCCACGCTCGCGCTCGCGGCGGCCGTGCCCGGCGGCCAATCCGTCTACGTGGCGCCGGACGGCGCGGTCAAGTTCACGCTCGCGCACAGCGGGGACACGGGCGGCAATGGGACGAGCACGGGTTTCGCCGTGGTCGACGGCGCGCTGAAGTTCGAGGGCAGCGATTTCATCGCCATCCGCGCCGCCGGGGCGGGAGGGGATCAGACCTACCGGGTTTACGCCGCCAGTCGGGCCATGCAGGCCAAGGGGCTGGGGTTCGTGTTTTATGCGAACCCGGCGGAGAAGGGGAGGGGTGTGTTCCAGTATGTTTGAGCGGCGGGAAGAAGGGCTTTTGCTTGTTCGGGGGTCTGGGAGAGATTGTAGGTACTATTGACACAGATGTATACATATGACTGGAGCTTGCATGTGGGTCGGGGCTTTCTGGAAAGACTCGACGGCAGCTGGATTTCGCTTTCGTGTATGGATTGGGTGACGACTGTATTCACCCGACTCGAGCATACTGCTGTAAGAGTGCGTCCATCCCCAAGCAGCTCGCCGATACCCTATTCTTTGTCCTCAGCACAACAATCCCCGTCCGACGCCCCCCAATCTCCCACCCTGCCCCCAATCCGGCGTCCGTCACCCCTCTTTGTCAGCAGCACCCTCCCGTCATAATCCTCGACCCCAGCA